>JAKWBI020000124.1:0-105017 GCA_022664585.2 Zalerion maritima | reverse complement strand
CCCCCCCCCCCCCCCCCCCCCCCCCCCCCCCCCCCCCCCCCCCCCCCCCCCCCCCCCCCCCCCCCCCCCCCGCCGGGGGGGGGGGGGGGGGGGCTGAAAATGCGGGCGAGAGACGCAATGGCGGTGTCTGTATGGTTCGAGGTTAGCGGAAGGGGCATTCGTTGGGAGGAATGGCTAGGCAAGACCGAGAAAGGGGGATGGGATACAGTCATATCTTAGTGTTACCGCGTCGTCGAAATGTAGCTTGTCTTGCGGGCATATGAAAGATAACGTTGTGTCAAGTTAAGGGGCTTCTCGTTTGATGGATGGTCGGTGCCGGTCCGCGAGATTGTAGGATATCGTCAGCCATCCCTCAACAGGTGTTTCTCGTGTTTGGAAGCATAAAGATGACGCTGTGGAATCTCCTGTGAAAATTTTAGGCTCCACCCTGTCCAGGGTATCCCTGATGCCGAGGAATCGATGTCATTTAGTCTCGATCTTGGGACCTCTTGTTGGATCGTGCGTTGGGGCAAGGTTAAGATCCACATGTCTGAACAGATGCAGTGAAACACATGATTACAGAGAGAACGCGTCCATATGACAAGCTGTAGCCTTAGATGGTATCTTATTAGCTTGGAACTTGTGCTCGAATAATGAATTGTCGGGGCTGTTTACCAAGCTCGTGGTGCATCGTAAGTCCTATGCATGCGTGTAGGTAGATTCATGCATTCTCTAGCTCTATCCACCATACTGCAGACAGGACTGGGGGACTGAAAGTTCTTGACAAAACGAGAGCTTTGTTCCCCCAAGGCGGCCGGAACTAGTACACAGTTTGCATCGACTTGCGATGCTAGTATACTAGAGCTTGGTCGCCTTCCTGCCGGACCCGCTGTGTTGACAGTTGAATTCGCCCTACCTACGTGGATACATGGGTGCCTAATGCCTCGGTCCTCGAAATCCCTCGCGGCGTTCCTGCACTTCCAAGGCTTCGGATAAGGTCATTGGGCGTTCTAACCCCCCCAAAAATAGGGCAATATCCCACGTAGCCGTGCACCCATCCTACGATGACTTGATGCTCTGCCACGAGTCGAGTCGGCCCCCCCCATGAGCTAGCCGCACAGTGTCGAGCAGTCTGGAGATACATCTCAAAGAATATGGACGTGGCAACATTCCATTGCCCGCCTTGTCTTTTCCGACGGACTGCATATCTGTTCCATGATGGGCCTAGAACGCGGATGGACTGTCAGGAAGCAAGGCGTGCGACCTCCGCAAGGCATCAAGACGGAGTGCATTGCTTTGCGGTTTTATTCGGAGAACCAGGGGTGGTAGGATCTATGTCGGATATGCGTTGGCGGTCCTCGGATGTATCGATCGATAGGTCCAGGATGTGCCGAGACATTGATGGACATCTGTCCCTACGCTAGAAGGCGGCGCGGTCGATACCAGGACCTCAAGCACCCTCAATGGGGGGGTCTTTCGAGCACGTCGAATTTATTATGGCTTGCGGTTGTATGATCGCCTCCAAAGTTGCGTGATCGAAGCTCAGGCCCGGCCAAATGGGTGGTCACAATTTCTCCGGTCCAGTGTTGATGCAAGAAAACAACCCAAACAGCGTCAGCTTGAGTGGATAAAATAAAACTGATTGGCCCAAAATGTGGTGCCGGGTCTTGTCTTGAACTCCGAATGGGTGCTTCGCTTCGGCCAGGTGGAGAGTCAGCTAGGATTCTCATTTGCTGCTGCGGGCTTGCCGGCGCAGAGCTGGTCTTCCTCTTGAACATCGTCAACTACTTCGATCGCCTCAGATGGATAAGACGAATGAAGATAGCTTCGTGCTTTCATCACTACTATTCTCAGCTCCCGGTGCTGGGGGATAACCCACGCACCCTAGTAGCAGGGTTTTACCGCAAACACGATGCCTTGAATATTCGCCAGTTCCGGTCCCATATGCTGCTCCATGGTATTGCATGCCGATATCTCTCTTGTTGCCTTTTGAGCTAGTTCCAGCACAGAGCGGCAACCGGCCATCGCAGCAGCAAAATCAGCCATGGCTGGCAACTTGATTCAACTAAAGGAACCTGCTATTGTGTCTATATCTGGCACGAACCTTGAACATTGCCTGCATTGCCTGCATGGCCAGACGAGCGAACCTACGAGCGCCGGGAGAACTTTCTTCAACCGTGGGTCGAGACGGACATTCCTGCTTTGAGGGTCAGAGACCAGAGGCACGAAGAAACACACTTATAACCGCTCGAGATTCTCTTCCTATGACCGCATGTTGCGTGTCGACAAGTTCATCAGAAGCCAGAGAGAAAAAGTCTGCAAGTACAACTACTATAGTAGAACGCTTTCAGTATATATATATATATATATATATATATATATATACGGGGTCGGATGTAGTTGAATATCGCATTTGAACTTGAGCTACTTGCAACGGGGAATATAATTCTACACTGTGCCCTCCCTCGCCTGTCATGGCTCATTTCAATTTTTAAACTTTTATCGCGAGAGTGACGGTAGCATATTTTCACTACCACTTTGGGTAGTATTATACCAATCCCTATTTTCGATAGGAGAAAATAAATAAATAAAACATTTACTTACATACCCTGCATAGTATGATATCGTAGCAGATCTAGAGCGAGATGGCACTTGACTTTTACTAATATACTCCAACACATCCAATCAGGGACTGCGGATGCGAGAAAGTTCGGCTTATAGTCTGGCTTATACAAAGGTGCATTTCTACACTTGTGTCCTCGCATGTTTCATAGCCTCGAAATACTAGGCTTGGAGGAATGAAAATTGGGCTGCGGCTAATATATTGCACAGTTTCCACAACGGTCACGGTCTTCAGAAGATCCTGCACCCACTCGCCACGCACCCCTAGGCACATTCGGGCTGGATTTGCCGCAACACCAACTGTTTATCATGTTTGCACTGGAGGCGATACGCTTCTTCTTCTTCTTCCGCCCGTCTGGAGATCCAAATGGCAGCAGGAATCATGTGACGGGGCATGTCCAGTTTCATGGACCTGGGTTTATCAGCCACGCACGTGCTTTTCTACAGTAGCAGTAGTAGTAGTAGTAGTAGCCATGTTTTTCTCTATTACGGCCCGGCCGCCCGGCATAACCACCTGCCGCTTTCGGATCGCTGGCCGGCTATGCGAAGTTATCGCCACCAAAATTACGCAGCTTGGTCCTATCTACTCTTGGGGAAGGTAGTCAGAATTATCGGCAGACAGACGCGGCGCCACAGGAAACGTGTGGTCAACCCACGCGGGGGGGGGGGGGGGAAGGGCATTGTTCTGCTGACAACGGGTATGCTTGACGGGATTTTTGGTGTCACGAGGCTCGGAGGAAGTGGGACCAACAGCCTTGGAAGGACCAAGGTTATTTTCAGCCTCAACTATCATACCGTAAGGGAACATACCCCTGGAGGCTGGGCGTGGGATGTTACTCACCGCCGAAGGGCGTACCTGCCTCCTCGGGTGCCTTTCCTGGGTGGGATGCCTACATATAGGTAGATGCCTGCGAGGCAACTCACTGCTCGTGTCGTGCCTCGAGCTAACCTTCGAGGTGTCTTTTCCGTGTCTTTTCGTCGCACAGTGCAGGGAAGCCTACAACCTCCCTGCTTTATTCGAGACAATACAATCTCGAGTCTTGTCGCAAGGCAAGGAGGCGAAGTGTTGTTATTTGGAACTTCCTGTTTTCGCTTAGGTTCGGATGGTGGTGATATGGGACGTGTACTCCTTCGGGCCTATTTTTCTGTTTCGGGGCACGCAGTACCTATGATAGGTGTACGGAAATTGGCAGTGAGTGAGTCTTGATGGAGAAGGGCTTTTGAAGTGGGTGCCTTTTGATGCCTTACTTTCGGGCTGACCACCAGGTAAGAGGCATAGTCTGCGCTTCGCACCGGGGCCCTGCGCCCTGCGCCCGGCTCCGGGGGGCCGGCAAGCAGAGGACTTTGGGCACCATCAAGGAATTGTTTCCCAGGGCAACGGCATTCTGGCACAAGCGTAGCGGGCACGAGATTTGAGACATCACTTCGTCCGGCAAATAGCAAGATCGGACGATGTCTGCCCGGTACGCCAGAATGGGATAGAATTTTCGACCCTTGTGGAGCCTCACTCCTCACCCGCATCTTGGTGCTGGTAACGTGATTTTAGTCTGGCAAACTGGTGACAGCCGTTTGGTGAGACCAAGACCAAATCTTTGGTTCTTGAATGGAAAGGCTCTGATCAATCACATGGCAAAAGGTGTCCGATGAGGCCACTAGCTCCTCCGAATTGGGTTGGCAGCGCGAATCGTTGAGTTTGATTGATTGCGGTGTGTGATCGCCTATGTTCAATGTAGGCTGCCGTCAGCGAGCTGAAAGTCAATCAGCTGGAAGTCAATCACCTATTGGAAGGACACGCAGGAGGTTGGCGCGAGCGTGCTCATTGCACAGTACACGGTGGCTGGGGGTAGGAAATTGTAAAATGTAACATGATGCTATCGTGAAGGACTGTGGAGATAGGAGGCAGACAAGGCAACCGAAAATTAGGCCGGATGTGAGAAACTACGGTGTGACATCGATTATGGTTTGGAGCGGCGCCAAACTATGTATGTAGGGTAGGCAATAGGAGTTGGCAGGGCGCCTTTCCAGCGGGCTTTTAAACCACGCCGAGAGTTGCCTTACGGCGCTTTACCCCGCTTTGAGGTGCTTGCGGCTGCATGTTGTTGCATGACCCCTTTCTTTCCGATGGTTCAGAACCGCATCGAATCGAAGGGGGCGGAAAAGGCAATCGATAAATGCAAAGAGATATTGGATGCGAACCCTTGAACAGGACTTTATGTCCGGATGTACCACTATGGATACACAGACCAAACCCTATATCCTTCCGAGGGGACAAATCTGTATATTCAGCCTGCGTCAGTGACCCTGGCACTTCAAATGTCATGGCGTTGTCTGCTGTCCCCGGTATTGAGCGAGGCGTGGTTGCAGCTGCGAGTATTGGTGATTTCTGTTTTCACCGCGTAGTTACAGGTGATATATGAAGAGCCAGTCTTGAATTGGCACGTTGCTGGTAGCGAGGTTTGTTGGATCAGGAACAAGGTCTGTTGGGTTCGAAACATGATGATTTATGTACCAACTGGAGTTCATTTTCACGGCCACCAACGGCGACTATAGTTCTACTTACAACCACGCTCATATACATCTACATATACTCTTATTGACCTAGAGTGATCGCAGCTGGGATTTATCCTTTGTCGGTTAGAATTCGTTCGCGGTGCCATGATATGGCCTAGTATCTGCTACCGAGACGACGAAAATAAGGGTGGTTGGTGTTTACGCGGTATCGTAAACATTTCCTAAAAGGTCTGCGCTACGCTAAGTGTGTGTGAATTATCAAGTCTATGATATCATAATCCTTCCCTGGACAGAAGTATACCGAACCCTTTTCTGAGCCTTTCCATTACAGCCGCATCAACGTTGTTCTCGGCGAACATGGGAGCCAGGTCAATGAGATTCACCTCACCATCGTCTCCTGCGGCTGCCCATATTTCATCCACCATCTTGCGCAGAATTCCATTCCGGCAATGGGGATCATCGGCCGCAATCGCCAGGTTGTGGGCTACGAGCGACATTCGGCAGAGTCTGGCTTCTGAGGCACGTCCAGCCTCGGCAAGACGCCGTGCCATTATGTCATGGTAGACACGACGGTAGTATGCGAGGCTTTCCGGGGAATCCTCCCACACGCATTCTGGTTCCGCATCTTGGTCCGTACATTCCTGGTATCCGTACATACCAGGGTCCCAGTCGCGCGTCAGCCAGCTGGGGTATCTCTGGTTGCCGAGGGTGCGGGGTACGAAGGAAATCCCGTCCCAGTCGATGATGCTGAGGAGCTCGCCTTCGGGGGACACGATGAAGTTCTGGATGTCGAAGTCTGGGTGGGCAAGAACAAATGGGTGTGAAGCTTTGCTTGGTGAAGGCATCAGCCAGCCAAAGAGCCGTTGCAAGAGCCGTACGAGACGTTGGGAGAACGGTACGTGTTCCAGGAGTGTGCCTGCTGGGTCGGCGTGGTCCCCAATCCCGCCCTCCGAGGGGATCCAGCTGATTAGCTCACGTAGGAGCATCATGACGCCCTTGGGAAATGGCTCTTGTGTTGGATGGATATCGAGCATGTGGGTGTAATACGCTTTTGGGTCTCTGGATGGGGCGCCCTCGACGTAAATCGGGTCGTCGGAGGGATCTTCGTTGATGAACCACCGGTCGAGCATGGCTTCGTGGTCGGGTAGTCGCATATTTCCGACACCGGATAGATTTCCCTCGCCTCCAAACAGAGGACGCCCGCTGGTTGGAAATGAGAACTTGTCGAGCTGAAGCATTGCCGACGAGATGGCCTCGAGGGCTCGGACTCGGCGTGCCCGAGTGGTCTCGGGGTCGGTGCCGTTCACCCTGTTGCCAAACCAGACGTCGTATAGAGGCATTCCGGAAATAAACGTCATGACGATGTAAGGGCACCGGAGAGAGTTTTGAGTGGTTCGGGAGAAGTCCAAGACCTCAGGTAGAGGGATGGTTGTCTCGCGCTTGAGGAGCTGCATCGCGTTGGCCTCGGAAGTGAGAGCCGAGGCAGACAACTCGTCCCATTTGTCTTCTGTGCCATTGACCGGAATTTTAACGACCCAGCGAAGGTCGGCATTGAAAGTGATAGGGAATAGTATGTGGCAAGACCCATGCATGGGTTCATCGATGGTGGGAGTTGTATTGGAGGCGGAATTGTCTGGCTGGAGGCGTTGGAGTATCGTCTTTGCGAGTCGGGGTATTTGCTCTTTATCAAGCGTTGATAGGACTTCCGAAAACATTTCTAAACTGTCATTCTCCTCCGTAGAGAGCGAAGAGGCCGGATGCTCAATGAGTAGTTCCTCCATGTCGAATTACAGAGCAGCACTGTTAAGCGGGTTTGAAGATAAAGCCGGGAAGAGAGGAGGATGATGGCGGAAGGAACCATGCTTTAATATTTTTGAACACTTGTGTCGAGTGTGGAATTTGCTATTGTTTTGGCCCGTTTGGGCCATTGTTCCAAGTGCAGGCATGTGTGAGATTGTGATGTTGTTGTACCATTCTCTTTGTTAAACTGACAGAATCGGAGGCCAGGGCTCAAACGGACAAAGAACCTCGAAACCATGAGCCGTTGACAAAGCCGTGTTGTGCCTGGCCAAACTGTTTTCTTGACAGGAGATAAGAAGGGTGTTGAAGAACAGACTTGGGGTCGGACGCGTATAATCCGTGCTCACCTGGCCTGCCTCTTTAAATATAATGTGTCTCTTTTATAAGTTAACCGCAACCAGGATGTTCCTATCTGCGAACCGTCAAGTCAAGACACAGCGATTTTGCATCACATACGCTAGATTTGGTAGACACCGAATCAGCCCATCTTGTACCGTAAACCACATAGTATCCTACAACAAAGCAAGCGCATCCCCGACTATTAAAACTACATAAAGCCATGGGACAGGGACACCATCACTGGTAAGCGGTATCATCCTCAACACTAAGCATTGGAATAGACTACAACAAACTAACTCCCCAGCAGCGCTAGGTGCCATAAAGTATTCTCTACAAGGTGTGTAAAGAAAGTCCATATGATTAAGTGCGAGAGACATGGTCAGTATTATATTCCTGGTGGAAAATGCGTTTCCTGCTACGATGCGGAAATTCGCGACACCAAAGCGAACGGAGCCAAGGTACAAGGCGCTAAAGGTAAGAAATAGCCTTCCGTTGGTATAGTACCTCAAATGTCTCGCCCAGTTGACGTTCTACTTTAACGTGACAACAGCGAAACTTCCACCAAAGGGGTTTTTTTTGGACATTTTGACCCCTTGACTATCGTACTTGTGGTGTAGGATTCGGGACGCGCTGCGGCCGATGCAAGACGGCGAAGGCACTGCCGTGCCATGTATGCAATCCTGGGGTCACCGGTGACCCCGAAGAGCTTCAAAAGCAATGGACACTATACCCTCACCACTTGACAATATATTTCTCTTAGTTGCACTGTATATTGACGTCACTGGGTTTCTCGCGGTTGGATGGGTGCATTGTCACGTGAACACAGACGTGGCAGTGGCTAGGTCGCCACATTAAGTTGAGCTTCGGCGGTGCACTGCCACAGGTATTCTAGAACCAGCCAGGATGTGCCGGCGGTACGCATGATGAATCCATGATATCGCCACTGGTTCTCGGGAGTCTGCCCTCAAAGATCTTCATGCATTCGTACTGGCACATCCCAGTGCGCGTCTCTGCAGTGCTGGAGCATGTTTCGCGCTGCCCCTGCCGGACACGGTACCGCACAGCCGCAGTGTTGAATGACTCCCAGCCAACCAAATTACACTAAACTCGGATGTTCACAACAGCAGCCACACCTCATTGCAGTGAACTGGAGCCAGAGGCAAAGCTGGGATTTCGTTGTGTTGGTTGACGTGGAACCTACGCGGCACGTCGGCAGCACATGACACTGTATTTGCCAACGAAAGAGAGAGCAGACACTCTCCCCGAGACATGGAATTATCCCGCCCCTCGAACCAGTTGCCTCCTCCTCCCTCAGATATACTGACTTGGCAGCTGATTTGGCAACCGCAGTGTTGATGAGTGAGCTGGCGACCGCCTTGAAGGCCTTGGGGTGGTCATGTCTATCACGACCTCGTCTTGTTTTGTCGCACAGTGCACAGCACAACATGCCGGGTCTTCGCCACTGAATCCGGTACTTTTCACGTGGCCATCCGCACCAATTCTTTGCCCTGTTGCCTGGAGGCTGCTGCGCGGTGGCTTTCCCGCCAGTCTTGGATTGGGACGAAGTGGCCCTCAGGCCTTGCCTTTGAGGCCATTTCTTTGCATATCTGGGGCCGGCTTATTGGTCGAGGATCGAGCCCTATGCCTGCAATCATGGGCTGGAAGTCGGGGTGGCCCTTGAGGTGCCGTGGAGGCTGCCTAGTCGAGCATAGACTTCAACAAGGCAACCGGCTAATGTCCTGATATCGGGGGTTTAGGGTGTATTATTGGATGCCTGGCGGCTTCTTCGGTTGGGATCGTCAGTTGTGTGCCAGCAAGCTCGAGAGTGGGTGGCCGACGGCCTCCGGGGCTGTCAGGTACTCTCAGTGGAGAGACGGGAAGCATGGTCCGTAGTTGCTGGAGAGGATGGGGAACTTCCGTCAAGCTGTCGCTGCCACATCAGCTATCAAGGTTGGACTTTTGGGTACCTGGAGGTGAGACTCCATCGTGGGGGTATCAAGTGACGTAGTCTATTCTCTACTCTCTCAATATCCTCGTCGCCTTGTTCCCTGCCGAGGGACACCATCAGCCGCCGAAGAAAGCATCCGATACTATAATCTTGGCACTTTGCTGCTGCGATGGTATCTTTATTGGTTGATTTTACGGATGTATGGCTAGGCGCTTGTGGGTCGGGAAGGCTTGTAGTTGAGGTCATGGAAGTGTACTCGATAGAGTCTACCTTCATGTAGGCATCGGGCGTGTTGACGTGGAGCCTTGGCATATCGCGATCCTGGCTACTAGAGATGGGTTGTGAAACATGCTGGCTTGGTACGGTGCGTTGTCTGGTTGAGGCCTTCTGCGTGCTTAGGATCTGTCGGTAACAGAGTGAAAAGGATTTGCGTGGGAAGGAGTATGGTTTTACGAGAAATATGTCTCGACTTGTAGGCAAGATTTGGAATATTGTAGGTTAGTTGTTGAACGGCGATTGCTACTACGTTCCAGCTTATAGTGTTGCTGAAAATAAATATATCCGATACTATTGTGAAACTTTAGCGTCTTATGGCACCATGTTTGAGATATGATTTACTGCCTTAAAGACCTCGAGTTTCGTCCGAGCATCTAACTTCTGCCTGGATCCGAGCTACACGATGGAAATATCCTCGAGGCTAGCGTCGTATACATGTGCCAAGCTATTCCTAGCGGTGCCTCTGTGGCTCTCTCTTCTGCATTCTATCCAGGACACATGCATACTCTAGCTTCAACTCTAGGGGATGTTAATCGCACCCCAGGCTAGCTCTCAAAGATTACATCTTCCTTAGTGCTACCCATACTTATCATCTGAGCGATACGAATCACTAGACGCATATACATTCTGCAGGCCGTCATGGCGCCTGCACACTTGCATTAAGTCTCTCTATGAGTTGTGACCTCGGTCTATATATCGGAGTGTCAGCCTTTTCCTGCCAGCTTCATGACATCTACTCTTGAGGAAAACCGCAGTGAACCAATGAGAAGATGGCTGCCTTGCGAGAAAGCGCGAAAATCCGCAAGGCAACCAGAGCTAATGCAATGCCCTCTTGCATTAGTATAGCTGATTTGTCCGGGAACGCCATGCCGAAGAACAAATATGATAGTTTGTGTTGGGCCTTGGAACGGGTGGACTAGAGCTATACGCGAACTAGATGGGCCCACAGGTTACTGCTTCAAGGGAATGGCGTGGTGATAATATTCAACTGCGGGCATACGTAGTGCGACATGCAGCAATTTAGGCCCCTTGTTTATAAGTACTTAAGAGTTGGGAGTAAGTAAGGCTGCGGAAGAAGTTTGTTTATTCTCTCACATCCAACACTCTGCAACTAGTTATCGATTCCCTCTTGTTGGGCATCAACTTGCTCTGGCCGATACTCCAGTCCCCCGACCACGGACCTCTCCAGCACGGACAACACCACCGGCATGCATACTAGGCGCAAGCAGCATAGTGAGCCGGGAGGAAGACCCAATGCTATGCTACCTACATTTCTTCCCTACCCCCCCACACATGGCTCTCCCGGCCCACTCATTGTCTAGGGATGCATGTCTTGTCGCCCAACTAGGGAGTGTGTGCCAACTCGACGTCTCTTAAGGACAATACTCGAGAGATGGAATTTCCGACCTAAGGCCAGTCTGCCAAGGACTGGGGGTGTGGAGAAAAAACTGCAAGTGCCAAGAGAAACAGTGACATTCATTGGTGGATAGAAGAGGGCTACCGTCGACAGTCCACATTATTTGGTGTCGAGCTTCTGCCTTAGGTTGCCTTAGGTGGGGGGACATCAAGGTTGCACGATATGCTGGCAGGAAAACAAACCGGCGTAGGATTCTAAACAGAGTGTTAGGAAGGGAAACTAGTGCGCTGCTACCCCGGTGTAGTTAGTAGCCCGGAATCGCTCACCGCCAGGTCTGCCCTTGACCGCAACACTGCAGCCGAGCTCAATGAAACAGCATGGATACCTCGCTTTTCGAAGACGATATCCTTCATTATAAATAGGCAGTCTGAGGTGCGACCCCCGAACCCGCGATTCCCGCCTCAGCAATGCTGTCATCGGAGATGTTGCTGTAGCCTCTATGGATTCTAGCGCCAGGCTAACAGCCAAAGCCGCAGATGCTGGTTCGAAACCAAGCTCGCCCGAAATAAATGGGCGCTGGGAGTACTTGTTTTGGCACCCCGGTTCAGATCAGAACAGGAGATACTTGAACCATGGAAACCCCACGCCATATACTATATATACTATAATTCATAATCTTGCTTCAAGCCCCTCGACAGCTACAATTCTGGCAATGGCTGCGCCCCCTTAAAGTTGAAGGCCAGGGGTGTCTGGCTGCCTGCCAGTGTTGACGATCAGTTCAGAAGCTCTCATATAGTTTCACCGGCTCCAGCCCCATCATGTCTAGAGAAAGCTTAGCTTCTTGATGCCTCCCGTCCGGGATGGTAGGTAGAGTACCCTTGAACATTGGGGGCTGGCTGTCGCAATATTTATTAGGTAAGCAGTGCTAGTATGTGGCCATGGCGTTTTCATATTTCCTCCGCCCGGGGCTAGTTTTGCAGTGAAATCCGAAATAGGGAATGTCAAGAAACAGTACTTCTGCCAGCTAGTCGCCCAACAAGATGGGCTTCTCATCCCCTCCAGTGGGGTTAATTTTACAATGGAAGCAATGGAAGCAATGGAAGTAATACCTTACTACCTACTGTTCCTACTCCACCAGGTCGGCATCCAAGTCTCACAACCCCCTCGCGGGTGTTGATAGTGTAGCGACATGTGCGGGCCAAGTATAAGATTTTACCCTTCCCCTGCAACCAGCTGTAGAGGGAGCCTTGGAAGTGGAGACCATGATCTTCAGATCTACTGTATCTCATCGCCATGGAAAATGGAACAAAAGTGTTTCTTAACGTCTAGGAACACAAAACACGTCGACAGCACTTTCTATCCCTTGTTATATTCGCATCTCGAATTGGGTGTGGCCACACCCAAACCCAAAATCATATGACCCTATCCGACTCGTCATGCAGGGCCATTTTGGCTTGGGAATTTTCCCCTCCGACTCCAAGCTTACATACTGCTTTAGGCAGTTAAAAACATGTACTAGGTCATCTCGTCTTCTCCACTCATCATCAAGCTTTATCCAGTGCCTCCCCACCTCAGATCTATCTGCTTCTTACGGACCTAACGCCGATAAGCACGGTTAGTTACCACCATGGAAATAATGCGATGCGTGCAAAAACTGAAGAGATTGAGAAACTCACCATAGGTCCCACCATAGCAACACCCACGCCCAGTGCAGCAACGGTCATGACGAGCGTCACCTTGTTAAATCCCTTGCCGAGACTGTCAAATGCCCCCGACGGGGTTGCCCTCGTGCCAAACACATCAACACCGTAGGCAAATACCAAGCTTGTGCTCTCGAGGGCGGCAGGTTCAGCGAGAATCTCCTTCACACCGAGGACGTCTCTTTCGTGAGTAATGACCAACCGAGGGTCTATCTCGATAGCAGGACTATACTTGCTGAGTCCCTCCTCCTTTTCTTGGGCGTTGGGATCCCGACCGATGACGCGGCGGGGCTCGAGCACCATTCTGGGGAGTCCGATGATGGAATGTGTGTCGGGTACGTAGCCGAGAAGTTGGCGCGTGCTGATTCCCTGCCTTGTTTGCGTGACGGCAAGAGCAGACATCGATGCTCCCAAGACAAAGGCCTGGGATATGACATACGGTAGAGGCGGAATAGTGGGCGAATCGACAGGGTCGACGGCAGAGAAATTTGCCGCGTCTCCCAGGGGCCCGCGGTAGTTGGCAAACTCGCTTTCGTAGAGGTCATGAACGACAAGCTGCCATCCCTTGATAGACTGGGACTTGTTTTCCCGGAGAACGAATTGTCCAAAGAACGTACAAACGAACCAATTTTCGGAGACGGCGCACTCGACTGGTTTCGCGATGTCCACGCCCGTGTAGGTAGCCGAATGGAGGATCTGGCCAGACACGGTCTCCAGGAGGTAGACCGCGAGAGTTGAGGCGGCCTCATCTCCGGTTGCGACGACGATGGTGTTGGGATCCAAGTACTTATACAGGACTGATCTATCACCAAGGACACGGCCTATGGAGGCAACGGGCTCGTTGGGGTTGCCGGTGGCGATGTGGAGGATCGTCTTTCCTGCGGGCGGAGTAAAGGTCCAGGTCTCAAGCTCCACAGCAGTGCCGCCAGGAAACGCCAAGCCCTTGAGCTCTCCATTCTCCCCACGCACGACAAGCCGCTCCTTGGGCTGCCATTCGGCCGGGATATTACCAACCTTGCCACCAATGCCGACTGGCAGGAGCCACTGGCCGAGCTCACTGGTTACCACGGTGGTGCTCTGGACGGGAGGCCAAGAACCAGGGAGGCCGGCTTCGAGAATATTTCCATCCATGAGCCTCACAACCAGCTGCTCGCCACTAGCACCACGCACCGTGACCTGGCCTTTGTGTTCTTCCACAAACATTCCCTTGACATTCCAGGACTCGCCCTCATCCATGATGTAAGCTCTCAGGCTCCAGACTATCTGCCCCTTGTTGCCCGTATCGAGGCAGTATAGCTTTCCGCGCCTAGTCGCAAGAACAACAAGCTTGTGGAGCCCAAAGCTGTCCCGGGTGAGACTGGAATCCTTGACCAAGTCCGCACCAAGAACACTGCCCATGAGCCTGCCGGGAATCGTTCCGAGCCAGTCAGGGAGATATCGGAGGCTGTCGTAGTGTCTCTTGAGGCGGTGGATGAATGCTTCGATAGGATTGCTGTGTGCTTCCATCTCGAGATTCTGTGCCAGGCTCTCCGAAGCCGGAATGGGTGCAAATACGGCGGCTATGCCCCCCGTCATACCCTCAGGACGGGCCCAGGACTGCTCGCCATTCTTTATCAAGACCCAGTCGTCGTCGGCGGTCACGGCGGCCGTGCGGACAACGTACGAGTCTTCGGTTTTCTTCACCACCTCGGACACTGCATGGATGGCAGAGCCTGGCGTACCCTCGAGGTCCCACCTGCCCAAGACACCGTGGGAGACAGAAGACGTGACGATGACCTGGTCATTTGTTATTCTCGTGAAGTACACGTTCGTATCGATCGAGGCGGTCGAGAAGGCGCCCTCTCCGGGGAGATGGGGGAGCTCGTAAGCGTGGTTGATCTTGTTGCTCTTGAGGTCGACATGGTAAACATCGGCTTTGTGTCCCGTGGTAGTCTTGGTGTGGACGAGAAAGTGCGGCAGAGACTGGACGAGATGCGGGGCGTGGATTTCGACGGCACGGACGTTGTCGCCAAGAGTCATCTCCTGCTTGGATTTGGTTCCGAGGACGTTGAGCTTGAGGGTTGATCGGGCGGCGTCGGTCCATGCTATGATGGGTGCGGCCGAATTGGCGCCCACATACACAACATCCTTTTCGCTGGCAATATCCTTGCTTCCAATCGAAATGTCGTCGGTTTTCGCGCCCGTCGCGCTGTCGATGACGGTCACTCGAAGGCTATAGGAGCCGGGGGAGCCGTGGAGAGCTGCGACAAAGACCTTTTCGACACTCGTGCTGACTTGGAGGGGAATGTCGCCGGTAGTCTCGGAGAATTCCCACATCACACGGCCGTCTTCCCCGCTGAGCCTCCGCACCACTGCAGAGTCCCCCTCTTCAAGCAGCACCAGGACATCCTTCGCCCTAGCGCCAGTCAGTTCCATTATTTCCAGGTCCTTCACCTCACCGGCAAACTCTGCGGTCCAGACCGAGCGTCCCCCTATAGCATCCCACGACTGCACACCGTGTCCGTAAGCGCTGCATAACCACCCTTGTCCCTCCCCAGCGCGTAGGTAGCTTCGACCGGCGGCATCTGGGGATGCAATCTCTTGTCGCCATACCACCTCGCCGTTACTTGGGTTGATGGCACCGATCAAACCAACATCAGACAGAGTGTAGAGTAAGCTAGCCTTTTCCGTTTTCCTCGGTCGATGGAAGAATGTTGTTCCTTGCTGTGGAATGCCAACCAGCTGGTGATGGTAGTCAATGTGGTCTACTTCGTCCTTGAACACGGCGTTGACTGCGGTCGGGAGGGCTAGCAAGAGGCCCGATAATATCGACGGGAACTTCATTTTGTCTGCGTTGTGGTCTGGCCGACGTCGAATGGCCTGCCGGGTTCGAGGGAACTGTTGCTGTTGATGAAGGTTGTGCTGCAGGCACGGGTCACAGATGAATGTGCACAAGCTGCTACCTACATACGTTGTGCTACAGCCCCTTATCTGGTCTGTTTGGACCCACATCAGGGCTGATAACAATTCCTGTCAGCTGTCCCTGACAGGTGCTTTCGCCTGCCACACGGTCAAGCCAATCATGCGTCAGTACTCACCCCCATACATACATAGTAAAAGACATTCCAAAAAAGGAAACCTATTCTCCCTCTCGCACCGAATATAGCCACTAGTATGCTTCGTAGTCTGGATCGATACTTTCTTGCTTCAAGATTCCACCAGTGCCCCAACCCACTCCTTGGCCGTTCCCACGGGCCCGTGTCTCGTAAGGAATCCTTTATTTATCAACCTTTCGAGTCCTCGCCCATCCGCAGCCATAACGAAAGGGTAGGCATCCCCAAATAGTTCACTGAGCAAGTTTCTCCCTTCTTGCGCCCTGTTCAGGTTCCTGAGATCTGCCACTGCCAGGGGCTTCAACCTCTCCAGCCACTTCCACTCCCTCTTGACCAGTACCTCGATGAATTTCAGCACCATGCAGCGGAGCAGCACATCAACCTGCCCTTGATACTCCTGCTCTGGATACAAACCCCAGCCGTCTGGGCTTGTCAGGATGCCCCAGGCGGTCATGGCGACTTGTCGGAATGACCACCACTTGTTCCACTGTGCTAGCGTCAGTCGCTCCAGACACTTCAGTGTGTCTTGGATGAAGTCGGGCTGGTTGAGAAGCCACTTCACTAGAAAAGAAAAGTCCCGGATCAACGCCTCCAGGCCGGCGCCCACGCCGAACCCAAACTTGACCTCGTACCACTCAAACTCTGAGACGCTCAGTTTGGACAGGATCAGCAGCCCCAGCTCTCGATAGAACATTTCAAATTCCAGCCGCACAACCAGCATGTTCGTCCACATCAACACCCGGTCTGCTACGCCAGAGCTTTCATCGAGATATCGTTGTAGCAGTGGAATACATCTAATACAGAGAGGGTCAGCAATACCTCGCAACCGAACATATCAATGCGGTAAGAGGGAGACCTACATCTCTTGAGCCAGTCTTGGTCCTAGTTCAAAGCACGTTTTTTGAAACCATTGCCTCGCTGGTTCCTGGTCCATGACATGCAAATCGACCCGGGTCAAAAGTAGGCAGAGCCTGACAGCTTGTTTCTTGTCCTCCAGTTGCAGCTCGGCCCCGTCCTGTACCGATTTTCGTGCGATGAGACCGGCCATGATTGATGTGGCCAGCTCGAGTCTTACAGCAGGGTTTTCAATCTTGAGGATTGCATCTACAAGTCTTCAACTCGAAAGTCAGACTTTTATACCCTCGTATTATGACAGGATGCGAAGCCTTACCTATTAGGGAAACATGACTCGCTCAGTCGTGGAAGCACCATCAAGATACATGCTGCAAGATCGTAGCTTGAAATCAGCTCTCGAACCGGGATAGAAACAAGGTAGAGAACTAAAGACTCTTTTGCCACTCTGTTTGCTACATCGAAGAGCTGGAATATCCTTGGCATGGTCAATTGTCGACCCTGGGATGGATTGAATAAGACGCCGTTCTGAAGTCGAGAGAGAATATGGTGGGTATAGCTGAAGCTGGCGGTGGGGTTAAGAGGTGACTTTGGGCCCTCTCCGAAAGCTAAATGTGTTGAGAGAAGTATATTCGGCCCGTAGTGTTCGCCAATGTAGTTTTCGTGGTGCGCAAACTGCGCTACACGGGACGGGGGTACTACCAATGCAAGCTACCGCCTTGTTAGTTGTCTCGTCTACCAATAAGGAAAAAGAAAACTCACAGTGCCGCGATCTTGAAAGCGCAAGCAAGTTGGGTCGTGGTCGTGAGACGTCTGTATAACCAAACGGAGATGAAGCGTCATTCCCTGGGAAAACAGCCCTCTCTCCGACACTACGCGATCGAGGACTAGAACTTCCGCGTTACAAGTAAATGATGCCAGCAGAATAGCGGTCGAAGGCATTTCCAGGGTCGCACATGCCTCTCGCAGCAACGAGATCGTTTGCGCATTCTTTGCTTGCAGTTTGTCGAATGCCAAGTTGTTAACGTCCTCTCCTGGGTCAAGAAAAAAGGGCAAACAATCTGTCAGATTTGGCTTGGGGCTCTTCCTATCCCATGCATCCACAAGGGAGGCCATGGTCTCTTTGGGCTCGGTTCCCCATTTGAGAAACCAGCCTTCATTTCCCGGGACTAGATCATAGGCCAAGTATATAAGGTTTCCGCTGATCACCGACTCGATCGATATGTCGACATCCGGGGCACTGATTAAACATGTAATTAGTAGCGTCCTAGAGAAAGAGATGCTAGGCTACAGTCAAAGATAGGAGTGCTAAGAAATAAGCATCCATACAAAGCAATGCACAAGCATGCGTGCTCAGAAAGCAGAGACGTGGCAAGCTCCTCGGACTTGCCGCCTCTCCTCAGTAACATCCCTCCGCCTTCATGTTCAGTTGGCAAGATGACAAAAAGAGTACCAAACTTGCTCTGCGGCTTGTTCTTCGGCCTTGGGCTTGGGAGTTGGATAGTCCTACCGACAAATGATAGGGAATATAGCTGGGCGACGACTTCGTTCTGGTTGCCCATTGAGTTTGTTGCTCGTCTCGCTGTGAGCTGGACAAATGCGTCCCAGTCTGGATTACCAAACGTCACAAATCTAGCGGGGATGTGGTGAGTGTCGAGGCCCCAGACGTCGATGTTGGTGCACCTCGAAATAAGGGACGCATTGCGAAGCTGGAAGATGTCGGACAGTGATGGCGGCCATTCGATTGTTTCGGCGCCGTGTACGGATATCTTCGGGTCGGCGACATTCTCGACAGTAGAAGAGTAAAGGAGGTCGTAGTTATCTACTGGATGCCGGAGGGTGCGAAAGAACTTAAGGCGAAGCTTCGTGTAAAATGTCTTGGCTTCCAGGTAAGTGGGCTGGAGAGGCAAGGGATTGCCCTCCCGGGCTTTGGCCACAGCGGGTTTCAGATGTTCGGACATCAGATTAATAGGTAAGAATAACGGTTCTGTGAAAGGTATAACTAATTAAGGAGGGTGGGGAGGCTACCGAGCATTCTATGGTAAAAGTGTCAAGGCCATTCGTCTCAAAAGATTTGAGATGGAAGGGAAGGCAGGGATGTGGGCTTACGGATTGATTAGGGTGCTCGTGTTGAATGCACAGGAAAAGAGCAACGGGTAGAGAGAGTGAAAAGCGATGTTCTGTTGTCTGTATGTGAAGGTTGGGACAGCGCTAATGTTTCCTGGATAAGAAATTGAAAGAATTATTGACGGAATGACCTCACAGTTTGAAGAATTTTAAGTTAATCTAGAAGAAGGAAGTTGCTACGCAACGTGCATTGAGGCTAACTAACCATTGCTACTTTGCTGTGGGAAACGTTGGGAAGTCTTGTTTACTCCCTAGGTTGTTAGGCAGCGTCGACCCTCACATGGATGACGCAATAAGCCACTACAGCAGCGGCCGTTCTTGAAATAAATGGCGGCACTTGCTTCTTCTGTTCCAGTAGGAGATGCCCTGCCCTCTGACCTAACCTATCTTTTCATAATATCGAGGTTTTTTGGGATGTTCTCCTGGCTCATCTAGACCGCACAACTCGCTTCGAGGCTAGCTAGGTGTCTGTGGTAACTCCTACCTAGTCTCTGTTCCATTCGGTAAAGAAGAAGAAGAAGAAGAAGAAGAAGAAGAAGGTTGCGACGGCGATGGCGATAAGGAAGATGAGAATGACGTTAGGTAAGCGCCTGAAGAAGGTGGGGATGGCGATATGGACTTTGAGGTAGAGATTTCTTCGTTCATCTTGGTATTTGAAGAAAGAGTGGCTGAGTAGGTAAATATCTCGAGGGGTGTCTTGGGTAATAATGGGTTTATGATCATCATCATTGTTCAGTGTTGTCGTTGTGCAGACAAACTACTACATCTAATAGTAATGAAATGGTTATTTCCACCGTAATATTATACTCGAGTTGCGATACACAAGCGGCGTTCAAACAAGACGGGTACGTGTCGTGTGCAAGTAGACCAAGGGTTACATGCATCAAGCAATGACGCGGGATGCATGAAGCATTTTAGAGAGTTGGTTCTCTAAAGACTACACATTTTGAAATGAGATTGTTCACGTTTTTCTGTCACTGTATACAAGCGTGTCGCGTGTGGGAGAGGCTGAAGGAGTGTTACATCCTACTGTATCAGTGCAGGGCGGAAACAGCTGTGCAAAATATCCGGACAGAGCTTGCAATCCTAGGAGGGAGACGTCTCAGGTTTCTTCCCACGGCATCCAGAGTTCCTAGGATAACTTCGGGGGTTCCCCAAAAAAATACAACGAGCCTAGAACCACCAAAATACGCCCAGTGTTCCGTTAGGGGCAATACAATATATATATGTGCAAGTTCCCGCCTTTTCTCCTACCGCAAAAGAACCTGAACATCCAAATAACTATACATAAACACAGGATATGCAACATAGGTCGACAGTAAATACATCAAATACCGGGCTTTAGCCTTCCAGTTAGCCTCTTACTCCGAGCCATTCATACTACCTTCTGCTCCGTTACCAACTTTTCCGTTCCCCGCACTAATAGGATCTACCGTAAAAGTCTTGTCCTCGTCCATCAGCGTAAAAGTCTCATCATCTCCAGCCCCTGCATCCTCGTCATCGGATAGAAGTCTAAATTCTGGCTTCGTCGTGACCTCCAAACCCGCCTGGGATTTGGCGTCATCATCTCCATCACTAGCAGCCGCCAGATTGGCTGCGGCTATGTCCGTGTCTTTCGTTCCCACCATAACACTTGCATTCTCACCATTACCGCCATTCACAACTACCTTCGGCACGTTCGATCCTGCACCGTCCGCTGTATCGCCCACAAGTTCCGCACTGCTATTCCTCTCACTCGCCCCTTCGCCGACATTATCAGTCCCGTCGCTGTTCGCATGCTCTTCTATAGCAGAGATCACTTGCACCGCCTGCGTCTTGGCCTCTGCCTCGGGCATAATCACCTCGTCTCCACTCGCGACCACAATGCTAGGTGCTGCGGCCACCGAAGCTGAGATGAAGGGCGCAATACCAAATCCTCCTCGGCTGCTGGCTCGGGGCTTGATGCCGAGACCGCTGTAGGTGGCTACAGGCGAAGTAGGAATCGAGGCTGCAGCGTTCTCAGCTGGCGGAGGAGAGGTCTTTGACCTGGTTGGCTGAGCGGAGTTCTCGGAACACTCTTTAGGGTTGCGGAGAGCAACAGATTCGTCTTCGAACGGCTCTTCCGGGAGAGGAACGGACGCGGCTTGGACCGGAGAGGCGAGGGTAGAGTGGACTTCAAGCGCTGGCTGGATAGACGAACTTATATGGTTAGGGTCGCGATTGGGTGAATCGACCTGTTCAGTGACAACCATGCCGCTAGGTTCATGCTGAGCAGCTTCGTTAGGCAATGTTTGGCTGGGACTGGCCGGGGCTGCGACCAAGGGTGCATCCACTGGGTTTTCTGTCTCGGGTATCGTCGCAAATATTCCATTCTCATCTGGCGCTAGCATCTCTGAGGCACACACGGGCAAATGCTCATGCGTAGATGCTGGATGCTCATAAACTGCTCCAGCGATGCTGCCTTTAATCTTTCCACCGCCATCCTCCACGCTTGTAATCGTACCTAGTTTTATTTCTTCCTCCGAGGAAGGGTCGGTAGGCTCTTCCATCCGGATTGTCTCGCCATTTTTACGAGAACTTGGGTGTTGTGCGGGTTCCGTCTCATCTTGGTGGTCGTTCGTCTGTTTGAACTCATCCCCAGCTGCCGAATCTTCGTTGTTACGAGGCAGAACGTGGGCTTCTTCTATCTTTCCAGAACTTGGATCTCTTTCACGAGACGTTGTTGAATAGATATCTTCCTCATGGAAGGGATGAGCATTATGCATTGAAGCATGAGATTCTGCCTCACGGGCTGGTTCTGGCGAGTACCTAGACTTGTACCCATAGTACGTGCGTGTCATTGAATCCCCATCGTCTTCGTCTTCGTCCACCACAATCATGTCCATGCCACGAGGCGCAACAATTTCCGAGCTTGACCTAGGCTCCAGCTCCGGTCCGTACTCTTCGTAAAGGCCCGGGAATTCTGAGGGGGCTTGGTACCGAACCATGACACCAGGGGTTTTGGGTTCCTCATATAGGATGGCAGCATGCGACGCGTGGTCTTTGCGAGTTGCCGTGGGCGAAGCCGTATGTTTATGATGGAAATACGGCTGATCAACGGGAAACTCATCTCCAGTATCATCTTCCTCCACAACAATCATGTCCCTCTGTGGTTCTTCCGCAATATGCCTTGGGTCAGGCGTATCGTAGGGCGCAATACCATGTTCCATAGCAAGCACGACGGCATCCTGCGGCTCTTGACGGACCCCGTCGGACGTGACGACATATTTGTGGATGTTACTCGAATGATCGGAATGGTTGGGGCTTTTAGAGTGTTCGTCGTCATCTTCAGTGACTATGATAATCTGAGGGATATCTCTGTCTGGTCTTGGCAAGAGAGGGGGGGAGGCGCTTCGGGCTTCTTCCACTTTGGCTTCCGTTGTCATCCCCCCCTGCGGGGCCTCGTTTGCACTAAGGACAGGGTTGTCGTCTATATGCTTGCGGGGAACTTCGGGCATAGGATTAGTTTGGGATTCCTCGACATTGTCGCAACGGACTACTCCTGATCTCGACCTCCCGTTTTCGCCGCCCCTAGCTAAGGGTATTTCAGCTCCAGATTCTAGTTCAGTTGCAGATTTCGAAGGATCAGACATCGTTTCTTGGGTTTCGTTCGTCTTCTCAGGTGAGCCCTTAGGTTTGACGTCCTCGGTGCCCGCATCACCTGGTGTAGAGTAGCCGGGACTCTCAAATCCAGATCCAGTAAAGCCAAAGCCAAAGAATCCCTTCTTGGTCTTGGTTTTCTTTTCTCCTATTCCTTTCGCTTTCCTCCTTTCCCTCGTCGCATTGGAGGCGCTTGTAATTCCCCAACGTGGTGATCGACTCCGGCCCCTCGTCAGCTCCTCGTCTTCCCCGTCCACATCCCAAGCTAGCGAATCCGTCTCAACCTTCTCGTCGTTGTCCAGCATCTGGATTTCGTCCCTCTCCCGATCACCCTCGGAGCCCGCGCGCGGGACAGTCCGGATTACACTGGAGTTTCTCGCCAGACTGCGGACTGACTTGTTGGAATGCGAGGAAGAACTGGGAGTGCGAGCGTCCATGCTCGCGAACAGCTGGTACACGCCCTCCAGCTCGGTGTCGATCCTATTCGCGATCTCTCTTAGTACCCCTACGTAGCCGTGAAATCCTACCTCGTCGTCCCCGTCACCCATGTGGTAGCGGATCTTCCATCTCCTCAAAGGTTCTACGATACGCATCTCAATTTCCCTCGCTTTCGCGGACAGGGACGGCGGCAATCCATCCTCGTATCCAATCTCGTTCAACCAGATTCCCAGTCCTCCCACCTCCTCCTGCATTCCCTCCGCCAGGGTTCGCAGGTCGTGGGCAGCAATATCCTCATTCTCTGAATCATTCCCACCACTACTCCCCGGAAGCAGGCCCCGCTTCCATTGAGCTACGGACGACGCGACGGACAGAGCGAGGGAGTCGACCCATGTCCTCCCGCTGCGGCGCTTCTTCTCGACTTCCTCGGTCGCGTCAATGACGCGCTCGAGAGCCGAAGACAGAGTGTCGAGTTGGCGGTGGAATGCCGGCGGTCTGAAAGTGATAGCGTCGTGTGCTAGTTTAGTGAGCGGAAGACCAATTCTATGGCGGAATTGCTGGGACAGTCGTTCTGGATGCACTTGTGGAGGCAGCCACTGGGGCGGTGGCATGGTGTGGTGTGTTGTTTCGCGATGTTGTTGAGGGATATGTAAGGAAAGAAAGGAGGCAAGCAGTTGCAGCCAGCGAATGTCTCGGGGTTTCAATTGGTGCTCGTGGTGGTGGTGGTGGTCTGATGACGTTCATCAGGCAGCTGGCGCTTGGACACCTTCAGCTCCGTTCTCGCGGGTTTGTCTCAGTCCTGGAGATTGCCGTCACTGGGTGATCGGGGTGGGTTAAACAGTTGTGATTCCAACAGTGACGAGATGGGCGAATGTGTCGAGGGCCCGTCAGGATGAATGAGATAAATATCAAAGAGGTAGTTTGAACAAGTTTGACGAAGTTCTAGGCCTCGGTAAGCTTCCCTGTCGCTGTATCTTCCCAAAAAGGTGAGGCGTCTCAGAAGCATGGGCCAGGGATGAGATGAACATGAAATGATACGGCAATGAAATTCCCCTCCAAAACTCTATCCCGGTCGATCGTCAATAATTCATCAATCACATATCGACATTTCGATGCTGTATGTATGGGGAAGGTTTAATAGAAGGTTATGAACGAGTAAGAGGCTCTCAATTGCATCTCCCCTAAACAATTGACTTCATCGTGGGTGTGTTTTAAGGCAAAGTCGTGGATGTCATGCAAAAGAATGGATCGGCAGGCGAGAACTCAAGAGCTACAGTAGGAAAGAAAGCTGGAAAAGCAGGCAGAGCGGTCCTCCCCGCTGTTCCTGCTGCAGGTAGCGAGCTCTTGCCCTTATGAACGCTGCACCAGAGGTTACCGAGTTACCTACGAACAACAGGCAGGCGTGGCCCTCGGGATCCAGCCATTCATGAAACAGAGCGCAATTCCCCCTCCCCCCAGACCACTGCATCTCTTTCTCCACCATGCCCAACCACGTATCCAGTCAGACCAAACATGCTGCTGTTGTGAGTGGTTTTCACTCCCTCTGCAGTTGGTGCTGTGTGGGCACCTGAACATGACAATAGCTGCCCAGCCGGTACTCTCCCTGAATGTCCCTCGACTGGACAAATCAAATCACCACTACCCCCATATCCCCAGCTGCACAAAACGAAGAAACAGACTCATCCACTCACAGGCAACAGACCAGGCGAGCGTCGGCCAGCCCGCTTCGCATCAATCTAAATGCCCGTGCTGCGCTGACGCTACATTTGGTACGAGAAAATCATGTTTTAGCACTAGATCGTCTCACCAGGGTATTTCATACTTGCTCTCGTCGGTTTGGAGAGGCCGTGCCGTGTACTCGCTTACAACGTCACCATGCAATCGGGAATTTGAAAGTACCTGATGATATAATCTCGTCTCTAGCGATTAGAAGAAGGATATTATTGTACGGCCTGCCCGCTCCCATTTGTATATACTATCTAGCGATACGGGATACAACTCCTATGTACTGTTCCAAAAACAGATATAGACATGACCAAGAGTATACAGGAGCAAACATATTAACTCCTCTGATAGAAGCTCCCATCAGCCCAACGTACCACAGCAGTACCACAGTAGTGGCAGTTCTGAACAGCCACTTGCCACAACCAGCCACGGCAGGGTAGCTCAGCTGTCATTCCCGCCGACAAGCCAATCCCTGTTCTCCACCTTCTTTGGGATGCACGCCCACGAACACCCTTGCTTGAGGAACGGAACCGCCCTTTCATCCTCATTCTTGCTCAAGGGCTCGAGGGAGAAATTCTCTCCGCCGAGAGTCACCTTTCCAACCTCCCACCACTCCAGCCACGCCGCCCGTGGCACAATCATCGCCCGCTTGCACACGCAGCAGCATCGCCCGCCTTCTTCCTTGGTACCAATGGCCTGGAGGACAGCGCTGTGAACGTACTGGGGTGCGTCCTCAGAGAGGTAGTCAGGAATGGCAGACAGTTGCGATGTTTTATAGCCAGCCACCAGAGAGAGCTCAAAGAGCGACGGAACTGCACTGCGCCGAGGACCATTCGAAAGGCCTGACCCTTTAGACACCAGCGAAACTGGGGCTATAGGTTCTAAGTTAAGTGGTTCAGTCGCTATCTCGCTAGGTATGTCACCGGGAGAGGGAATCTTGAAGTGGGAATATGGGGTTCCAGTGCTATCATTGTATTGCACAGGAGACCGGGTCAGGATGCGTGCAGTGTAGCCGTTATATGTCTCCAGCCTAGCCGACAGCCGCTCCTTCAAGATATCATCGAATATCTTTTCCTCCGCAGCTTGCTTATCCTCTCCATCCTCTGCCGCCTCTTCATCTTCGCTGTCCTCGTTCGGCTTTGGTTGTGGTGGTGCGCGTTTCGGGTGGCAGAATGGGTTCGGATGGATTAGAAACTTCTTAAGTTTTCCCGGCGGCGACAGAAGTCGGAGGAGGTCGCCAGGCAAATATCGCAACGAGTTCTGCGACACGTTCAGTTCTTCGAGGTTTTCTAGCTTGGAAACTGCAGGAACAAGCTCGACCAAGTCGTTCCCTCGAAGGCTAAGGACAGATAAATGATCGAGGTCAAACACTGCTCCGGGTACTCGATCAAGACTGTTACGTGCGAGGTACAACTTCAAAGACGGTTCTTTTTGCTCAAAGGCAACCTCTCTTTCGACAATGGGGATGCAGGTAAACTCAGAGAGCTGGGAGATGGTTTCATTGGAAATGGAGTGCAGCCCTAGATCCCTGTGGCGGTTCTCGTCAGCAGCTGCCCCAGACAAGACATGGGTGTGGATTCAACGGCAGGTATCACAACATACGTCAGATCGACATTTTCTTCAGCGTTATCGAGGCAATGCCGGATTTGAGCACGAGCAACCTCTTCGGCACTCGACACAGATGACCTAGATAGTCGTTTTGGGAGGGAAAATCCAGGGCGTGTCGGGGTGGGTAGCTCTTCCGGGACATCATCGCAGTCATCGGCGGCCGCATCGCTTCCCATCCAGACGCCACTATCATATTGGCGTTGCAGGGACCTTTTGCTGGTGGGTTTGGGTAGCACGTATTCCTGGGAGAATGCCAAGTCGGAAGGAGAAGGGTGCTGAGAAAACCAGGAGCCCATGTAACGCTTCTTTCGGCGCGTGTGGGTATAGTTGTCTACAGATGGGTCATCGTCACTTGAGAACCAGGCTGGGTCACTCGACGTGGACGGATGAGGCGGGGCCGTGTCGTCACGGTCTCGCTTCCGGGTGCGGATGGTTTGGGTTCCCGGGCTCCATGAGATAGCCGGTAGAGGGGGCAGCAATGGCTCGTCAGCCATGATGCAGGTCGACGACCAATGGCCAGAAATTGAACACAAATTGGAAGCTAGACAGAAAATAATGGTGATGAGATGGGGATTTTCAGAGGAGGGATTGACTGGCTGGAGGAAGAACGCGGCAGGCGTATTTGTGGGGAATGTGAGACGCGCTCGGGTAAGTGATACTCCTGCCCCGCCAGGAACCACAAAGTTGGTTGTACCACCCCTGTTGACCTCAGCGGCTACAGCCAGTAAGGTGCGACGTGGAATATGGCACGCCCACGCGGGTGGAACCGGTGTGACGGTACACCACCAAGCCACCTCCCAGTCTCCAGTCTGTGCCGTCTCAGGCGCTTGAAATTGACGTCCCTTCAACACAAGTCTGTTCCGTTCGGTGAATCTTGAGGCTAGGGGTCGATACACCTGTTGAGTCCAAATTAGATACATATTTTCCTCTCGGAAGACTTGCAGGCACCGACCTATGCCTTCATCCGGGTTCGTCTGTTTGAAATGAAGCCCAGATTGCCATCACCAACTCGTCTGGCTTGTGGTGGAGGTCGGCACTCTTGCGGTCTCGTCTTGGAGATGGCACATCTCTACGGTATCAGCGGCTAAGCGAAGCTCATTCTACTGCTTCTAGCCGGCGCGACCCCTTCAATCCCAATCATCGTCGTCCTCATCATCCCTGGAGTTTTTGATGGCGCTTGACCTGATTCCTTTGTTCATAAACTTCTCGTCTTCTGCCTCCTCATGCACCCGCCGCCTCTTCATAACCCTCATATCTTTTTCTGGGACAGCGCCAACCTCCACCAACAGGTTGTCAAGCTCGAGCATACTCATGCGCACTCCTCCCATCGTCATCAATGTGACCACCTGCTTGACGATGTCTCCCTTCTTGTACACCAGAATAGTAGGGCAGTTGCGGTCGGGATAATTCTCGATGGCCTGGTCTGCTCTGATCTGACAGAACTTGATATCTCCGTACTCCTGAGCTGCCTGCCTCCACAAGTCCGACAGTACCCTTGACTCTACGTTGGTGCTTGCCGATGATGTCAGGTTGACAAAGACGTGGCCAATGCTGGACGCTTCGGTGACCTCCCGAGCATAGTCTGGTTTCGAGATAGGGTAGACGCTGCCGTATACAGACTTCTTGGTCAAAGCATTGAGCTCTTGCATCCTCTTTTGGCGGTACTGTTCGAGAAAGTCCTCGTCCTCATCATCTTCAAGTTCGTCTAGCTCATCGAGGTCCTTTCCCTCAAGTCGGTTTTCGCGGGCAAGTCGGCGGCCTTCGATAATGGCCTCTTCAATCATGGGAGTAGGCGATGGCGGTTTCTCTGGTATAACCCCGTGTTTACGCAGGATTTCGTTCCTGTTATATATTTG
The DNA here is from genome assembly GCA_022664585.2 of Zalerion maritima. Classification (NCBI taxonomy): domain Eukaryota; kingdom Fungi; phylum Ascomycota; class Sordariomycetes; order Lulworthiales; family Lulworthiaceae; genus Zalerion; species Zalerion maritima. The sequence continues at coordinate 77,169 of JAKWBI020000124.1, read as the reverse complement.
TTAGCAGCGATAGTTTTGCGCTAGGCAATGTCTGTCTAGAATGACGAACCATTCCGTATCTGCGTTTGGGTCGTCTATGGGCACGGCTATGCGCTGATCAGCTGGGGCAGCCATGTTCATGTTTCCTGCGCCAGACATTATGGTCGGGGGAGGTTGAAGTCGAGTCTGAGATGGTCTTTTATAGCTTTGACTGTTCAGGCTGCCAAATTGTGGCCTAGAGCTTACGAACTCTTGAAGGCGGGGGACTCGGTATTGATAGTACCAACACAGGAGCTGTCCACAGCTGAACCCAGCTTCTGCCAAGAATTCGGGAATTGTTCAGCCGAGGACAATCTGCACGTGATGATTTCAGCCCTAATCACAATTTCTCGCTAGTAGCTCTTTTTGCCGTTCCCAGCCGCCTCCTCCACCAATCCCCCCTACGCCGACTTCGAAATTTTGTTCAGCACCACTTCCCCTCCCACGATACTTTCTGCAACCGAGTCCATCTTCAACACCGCATCCCGAGATTTTCTACCTCGCTTCGTCAAACATACCGAAAATCTTCAATTTTTACCTATACCACCGTCAAGATGGTAAGCCCCCGCCCGTCGATTCCCCCTGCTTGGATGGAGATGACCTTGATATGGACCCATACCACGGCCGCTGCTGCCTTATCTCGCCACCCACAAGTCTTCAACCACACGTGTCCCGATAGTGACGGCCACCGCGATCAGCGGCAGGAACAGGGAACTAGAGGGAACTAAACATGCTGACTTTATCGTGTTCAGGTTCTCGCCGTTGATCTTCTTAACCCAAGCCCTGCTGCTGAGGCCAAGAAGCACAAGCTCAAGGTATGTTCCCTATGCCCGACTTCAGCTGCTTATCCCCAGAAACACGCGACAGTTTAACCATGACATGCTAACCTGTTCCTTCTTCTCTTCTTCTAGACTCTTGTGCCTGCCCCCCGATCCTTCTTCATGGACGTAAAGTGCCCCGGCTGCTTCACCATCACCACCGTCTTCTCCCACGCCCAAACCGTCGTTATCTGCCAGGGCTGCACAACTGTCCTATGCCAACCCACCGGTGGCAAGGCCAGGCTCACCGAGGGCTGTTCCTTCAGGAGGAAGTAGAACTGCGGGGGAATCGATTGAGTTTCATGCGTGGTGGGGGACTGTGGTCGAGATGGCAACGCACAACATCATTAAGGCGTGGTTGATTTTGCGACTTTTTTGAGGACAAGGGCATGATGGAATTGGCGGGGCGTGCGATTTGCATTCGTGGGTGGACTAGAGAGACCTTCCATCGATCGGTTGACCAGCGACACTGCGGATAGAAGATGGCACGTCCAAAAAGATCCTCACACATCGGGGCGTTTGGGGGTCCGGATATCTTGCATTGACACTTTCTACATCGCGTACAACGGTGTTATTTCCCGGCCAAAAATTTCAAGAGATTATAACAAGCAACTGCATGGGCAACCGATGGCTGGAGACGGGCGCAATTGCATCTGGCATCCAACTGCACTGGACCTTTGGTGATTTAATGAGACTGGTGACGATAACAGGACTAGACACGAACGGCCTCACCAAGCCTATCCTAGACCGCCATAGAGAAGGGCAGATGGATGGATGATGGGCCCTTGAGGATGGCACTCACAGCATGCAGTATATAAGGAGGATGTATTTCTAGGTCTTTACCCTATAAATACATACCAACACGATGCCCTGCCACACCCTATTGCTCACGGGGGTCTCTCACTGTGGTGTCCTTCTGTGTCTATGATTGAGTTACTTCTTGAAATACTTATTTTCCTGGGGCTTAACGTGGGCGATGATGTGACGAGCTATGCCGTCTGTCAATGTATCTGCGTCTAAATTTTCACACTCTGACCAATGATTCTAGTCTACCCCAAGTTAGGGTTATGGCTTGGATAGTACATTGCCTATATATTCTAGCTTATACGACGCATTCCGTCTCGCAACTTGCGACAAGACAGAAGACGGAGTGCTCTCACGCCGGCTTTCTCGAAACAGGCTCAGCGTTAACCTCCATATACTCCATATCATCGCTCATAGAAGCGTTCCTATTAAGCTAGTCATTCTGGCATTGTCATATTTCAGATATGTCCTGCTAACTGCTTACTCCCAGTGGATATATTGGCGACGCATATCTTCTAGTCCGGATAAGAGATGCAAGACAAACGAAGACGGACTGCACAGTAATATTGACATTGTAAGCAGCTACGATGCCTGTATTCATGGCCTCGAGCTCGGTATCAGGTTGTTGAAGTGTTGGAAGACGTTTGAGGTGGTATTTTCTGCTTGGCGCACCGGGGGACCATGCGGTGCAGCGCCGCTGTACGGAGTCACAGAGTCACATGGACCAACAGAACAGACGAGATTGGGCCTGTGGTTCCGCACCGTCGCCAGCGCAGTCCTTCATGCACAGCCCGACAACAACTTTTTTCAATTTAGGAAATGCGCAGCATAATCAAGTTTTCATCGCCGTTCCTCATGGGCATTTGCTCCATTCATTGAATGAACTGCGCTTGCTGCGTTTCACAGGCTCGACTGGAGGGAAGTCCAACCACTCTCTACCATCCGGTCCATCTTCTCATCCTGAAAGTCCAACAAGACAGGCAAGAGCTTGCTGCAACCGTCCCCGATGACTGCCTGCGACCTCTCTGCCCCACGGTCACCATCCATCACGCAACCATCAAGTGGCCGCTGCTTGCATTCAGGCGGTTGGAAGCATCCAGCAAATGCTTCCTCCAACCCACCCATCCTGCGCTGATCTAGCGTTGAGAGACACGTCTCCATCATCATCACAACCGCCGCCATGAACGCCCAGGGGCCCGGCGCTGCCACTCCCGGTCCTGCGTCTGCTCCCGCCCGAGCTGACAGCAGGAGCAACCTCATCAGCAGCCTCAACAAGAACAGCCGTGCCAACATTGGATATGGAACTCTAGCCCGAAACCATCCGAGCAGCAACAACCAAACTCAGCATGCTCCGAATCCGGCACCCCGCCAAACGACGCCGATCCGCCATTTCGCATTGCGACGAAGATATACCACGTCATACCGCCTGCCGAAGCACAACCGCCCACCGCTCCTCGTCACCCTCTTCAAGAACCCCGTGCGCCTCATCCCCATAGTCCTCGTCGTCGCCGCCGTCGTCGCTTTCATATACACATTTCCCCGAGATCTTGTTCCTCCCGGTGCAGACCCCGGCCTCGATCCCCACAGGCCCATACGCTACAGGAAAAGCACTTTCGACTGGGCTGAAGTCAACCAAAGGTTCCCCGTGCCGGTGAGGGATAGGAAAGCGATACCTAGCGGACCGGGTAAGGACATGCGAGCCGTGCAGCACAACTTCGGACCGACGTATGCGAGCGATCCGGCAACCGAATCGAGAAGAACGGCGGTGAGGAGGGTAGCCAAGGACAGTTGGCTGGCATACAGAAATAAGGCATGGGGCAGGGACACACTGAGGCCTGTCACCGGAACGGGCAAGGACAACCGCGCCGGCTGGGCCCTGAGCCTGGTGGAGGCGCTGGATACGTTATGGATAATGGAACTCAAGTCCGAGTTCCACGAGGCCGCTGCGCTGGCGGCTGAGATGGATTTTGGCCTCAGCGCTGCCTCAGGGCTTTTCACCGTGGACCTAGCGACAAGGTATCTGGGCGGATACCTAGGTGCATACGAATTGTCAGGCCTGAACCCCCTGCTGCTGAAGGCGAAGGAGCTCGGCGAGATGGTGTACTTGGCATTCGACACCAGGGACCGCATGCCGGCAGACTGGTTCAGCTTCGAGGGTGCCAGGACGGGTCGGCTAACGCCAGGACAAAGGACGGAAAGCAATATTGTTGGACTCGTGCTGGAGCTCACCAGATTGGGTCAGATTACCAGCGACAACAGGTACTACGACGCAGCAGACAGATTGATGGCTTTTCTCGGCTCGACGCAGATGGAGACGAGGCTACCCGGCTTGTGGCCAGAGCAGTTGGACCTGAGGAGGGGAGAGGTTGGAAGAGATAATGTCTTCTGCATCTCGGGGGCGTCGGTTGGTCTATACCAGGCCCTTCCATCCATGCACATGCTCACGGGCGGGCTAGAGGGAAGGTATGCCGGGATGTACAGGCGAGCCATGTCCACGCTCCAAGACGAGCTGCTCTGGCGTCCGACTCTTCCCAGCAACGACGACGTTATTTTCCCGGGCACTTTATATGCGCATCGCGACCGAACCGACTTGGTTGCCCAGACCTCCAGCACGGGCTGCACACTTGCCTCCGTTCTTGCTGTGGGTGGCAAGCTGTTCGACCTGCCCCACCAGCAGTCGCTTTCCGTCCGTCTCGCGGACTCCTGCGTCTGGGCGCACCGCCAGTTCCCGACCAACTTGATACCGATGACATTCAACATGCTCAAATGCCCCCGCCTGGACGGCTGCGAGTGGGACGAGCGGGAGTGGCTCGACGAGCGAAGGGATCGGAGGCTAACTGAGGGGTTTACCCACGTCCCCGACAGGAGGTACCTCAGCGGCCCCGAAACGGCGCGGAGTCTTTTCGTCTTGTGGCGTACCACGGGCAGGAAGGATTTGAGGCATATAGCATTTGACGTGTTTGAGAAGATGCTGCAGGAGACCCAGACACATAATGGGTACGCCGGAGTAGACGACGTGCTGCAGAAGCCAGAGGGCGACAATGGGTATATTGATGTGTCCGAGGTGAGCTTCCACTTTATTATCCTCTTCCGGCACGCTTTCCTGCTACTTGTGCTTCTGGCGCAACATGTATTGTCTGGGCGCTGATGCTGATATATCTCGCACCTCTAGTCCTATTGGCTCGGCTCGACATTGAAGTTCTTCTACCTCATGTATACCCATCCGGGTTGTCTCGACCTCGATGACTGGGTGTTCTCGACTACCGGACATCCGCTGAGACGGCCTATCAGCGGTGCTCAGAAGGAGAAGCGCGGTTCCGACGACGCTTCTGGGCTGTGATCGTTGCTCGTCCTGTAGGCTTTTCCAGACTGGATTTCTCGGCGGGATTTCCCTTCCTTTTTTCGTCATGTTTGGCATAGATACACGCGCATGCATATACACGGGGCAATGGCTGGTGTTTTTTTTGTTTTTTTTTTTTGTTCTCTTCTCTGATTCAAGGTTTGCGCTTTTGGTCCTTCTGGACCATGCATCCGGAGTTTATGGAAATGGAACCGGAATGGGTAATGGGCTTTATAATTTGGTTTACACGGGGCTACGCAGGTCGAGATTAGATGGATACCCGTGGCCCGACGGTAGCTACGTGTGTCTTTTTCCCCCGAGGGACGGTGTTCCTGGCGACGAACATTGGCGCTTCCGGCTTTTTCCAGCCAGCTTATACGGTATCTTGGGCTCGGGATAGATTCTAGATTTTCTGCTTGTATTTCTCTGCTAGCACGGGTCAGAATGAAAAAAATGATGCCCTTGTAGTCCTTTTATACTTGATAATACATATATTATTCGGGTTCCTTCTTCGTCCTCTTCGCTTTGTGCACGTGGGTTTGATGGTGTGGCGAATCCCGTAGATGGGGACATGCCAGTGGTTTCTTGGCTCGACTCGCGGCTGCATGGGGTAGACGGGGAGCTTTGTATTGCAATGCATTATCGCTGGCGGTTGGGTGGGTTCTTTGAGGACGCTGTTGGGGTTTTCTTTCCATGCGATGCTGCTTATGATAAATACATATAGTCACGTTTCTAGTACCTGGAGGTGGATAGTGTTGGTAGTAGTGTGTGGAATGCTGGTCTTGTATTCATTCAATAATAATTCAATAGTTTTCCCGGCAGATGATTTCGAGGTGATTTCGGCACCATTGGGATTTTTCCATTGTGCCTGGGTGGGGGGGGGGGTTATGTGCCGGCTGGTATATATATATATATATATATATATATATCATCCCGTGGACGGCAGAAATGGAGGAAATACTTCTTGGTCCTGTTTACAGGGTAATCCAGGGCGGGGTTGGAATGGGGAGTTGGGCAGGTTGGTACACCCAGGTGGGATAGGTAGGAAGTAAAAAGAATTATGGACTAGATTAATTTATATACATTGGGGGATAAATGAATAAAGTATTAAATTGTTTATATAAAGTACACAACCTGCGGGTTTAAAGAAAGGGATGTATATTTTTTATTGGATATTAACTTGAAAAACGCTGTAGTTTCCAGAAATACTGCCTATGATACTTCTGCATGGGCATACCTCCTGTGGTGTTATCACCATCCGTGCTATGTGCAAATCCATATCAAGTCGACCAGAGCAATTTGTTTTCTCACGGACCCGGAGAGGTACTCGGCTTGGGAAAAGTCCGACGGTTGCTGGAAGTCTGGCTTGATTGGCGAAGTTGTTTGTCCTTCTGCTTGGGGCAGGCTGGTATATAAATCTGCCTGCATGGCACTTAGATTTTGCTTTCCAGGGGGGCGTGCGGGTTGAAAATAAAGTACAGGCGGTGTGGGTGGTGTGTGTGTGTGACTCGTGAATTCTAACGTGCATTTTCTGGGGCTTTCTTTGCCAAGGCCGCAACCGGGCTTCGATAGAAATTGCGAACCAATAGACTCACGCGTACGAGTTTTCCTTTTCTCCAAGACAACTAGATTATATCCTATCGGTGCTACATCTTTTCGCACAGTGTACCATGGTTCTCGGGGAGCTGTGTGTATCCGTTGAGCAGATAGTCCCAGGCGTCTTTCCAACGCGGCTCTTGCCAAGCAATCGAGGCTCTCCCGCGAAGCGTCGTGAGTCCCTCCCTCCACTTCCTGACTTTCAAAGCTCGGAATGGGCTTGTGGCCGTCCTTTGGGGCCGTGATGCAGGTAGGGCACGCGCGGTCTTTTCCAAAGTCGTTGGCAGCTGCTGGTCTTCGCCTTTCTTCTCCCTTAGGAAGTCTTTGGATGTAGGGTGTGTGCCTTTCTCGCTCATTTCCAGACCCTTTCCTTTTCCCCCTCCCGTGGGTTTCCAGCCGGCCGCGTGCAAGATGGCGCGAGTCCTAGTGAAAAGCCTTGCAGAGTCCGCGGCGGGTTCGCGACTATCGTGGCTTGCTACCAGATTCCTCAGATCCACGTGGGCTAGCTTTCCTACATCATAGTCAAGGGACGGCAAGGCATTGACGGCTTTTGTGCTTGGTTGGATCACAAACCCAGGGCTGGGTTGGCTGGAAATAAAACCGTCCTCCCAGGTCCATCTCTCGATGTCGTATCGTATCTTGACGCTGAATGCATTGTGTTTCCGGCCCGGGTGTGCAAGCAGCACCGCCGTTTTGATCGAAGAAGGAAACTGGAGATCCGAGCTCTTTGCTTTCCAGACCGACCATCCAATAGTCTCCTAGTTAGATTCTCTTTCGCTGAAATCTATCCTGCCCGCAACCCTCAGGTCGGATGTGCGGTGCGCTCCTCCATGAGGCTCCTGGGGTCGAAGGCCTCCCCGGAGTGGCCGCATCCTTTCGACGCAGGGCACATGTCCAGGCTAAGGTTTGCGATACCGCACTTCCTCGGGCTGTGAGGAAAGTAGTCCAAATACCATTCAGTGTCCCCTGAATCACGGCCAAGATCATCATGCCGGAAAGTGAGCGTTGGTTTGAACTTTTGGATGCACTTGAGGTTCAAAGTCCGAATTTCGAAGTCGAAAAGCAGCAGCGTTGCCGGTGAGCTTCGGTTGTCGGTCCCTAGCCAGCCGTGAATGAGCACTCGTGTTGAGCAACGAACTTGGAGGTTCCCTTTCAATTGGGCTGTTCCGGAAGGAGGACTCTTCGACCTGCTCTCTAGGGTATGAAGAACGGATAGAGGTTTCCCGCCGAGAGTGCCCGACATGATTAACCGTGTGAGTATTGTACTCTTTGGGCCAAAGAATGATTATTTTATGGAAGTGAAGCGCAGAAGAACAAGATGTTTTGATGATTTTCGAATGGAAGCGTTGACTGCCCATGGAGGCCAAGTCTGCAACCTCATATCGGGGTGTCCCGCTTCGCCTGCCCCTCGTCTTTCCTGGAAACGAAGGTGTGCGGCCCTGCAGAATGATTGGACGGTATATGGGAGATCGTGATTGGTAGACCAATCTAGGACTTTGCAGTGTAATTATCACGAGCCGGGTCCTGTGATACTCAGGCTGTCTCGATCGAGTCTCAGTTGGGAATCTGATGAAGCCTCATCGTAACGGAACAACACTCAAACATCACTATGTTCGATGAAATCATTGAAAGCTTTCGCCCCCATATTGTAGCCACATCCTCATTCTAGAAACTACAACTTTCCTCGCGGTAGTTACCCTGGGTCTTTGGGAATCAAGGCCTAGAATAGACCCCGCTGTCTGGGTGCCGACTGACACCCAAGTTCACTCTAACCCTTGGAGTCGCTGTTCCTTGGCACAAGGAAAGGAGAAGTCCGAGAGGTAAAAGACATCAACCTCGGCATGTGCGCTAATTTGAGGGTGTTACAGGAGCCTGTAGCGGCAGAAGACTACCGATTGCGAGCTGGACTGCTCGTCGGTTGGTCGAGAGACAGATAAGGACGAAGAGTCAATGTCAGTGACAAACCGGTACTGTCCGAACGGCTTCGAGTTCATCCCGGGGACTACAAGAGGATGTATTCGGGGGATCGAGCCGCCTATACGGGTAACAGTATTAAAATACAAGCCTAGGAAAGGCGTTACGTTACGAAGAAGGCTTGTATATTTTGGACGGATGTCGCCTTTCAGTAGTCCACGCGGCCCAATCACAGCTGCCCACTGCCCCGTGAAACCAAAAAAACTCGACCTTCCTTATCGACCACATCGCGGGCCCTACCACAACTATACCGGGGTTTCTTGCTCATCGCGAGGACTGGGGATGATCGGAATAGTCCGGCCGACGTAGATGCTTATATTGAATTTACAAAATTCAGAATGAAATTTAATTGGCTTAAAATGTTTTGTGGGGACGTACGGTGCCAGATATCTAAGGGATCGCATCATTTCACTGCAATTTTGGGCTCGCGGAGGTGCTGCTCAAGAAGATGGTGATGGACCGTGCGCTTACACGGATGGAAAACATGGCTGCCCACTATAGTAATATATCTCCGTTGTATGAATGGCATAAATTCTGACAATTGGCCGACCTTACTTAGATACCGCGCCGCCGATTTAGTGCGGAAACGCGGAAACTGTCATGCCGGTTCTATGCTGCCGAAGGGCCTGGTGGGAAATGTAATATGGGAACGACAGTTGGTTAATAGACTCGTCGCATGTAAAATGTAGACTAATAGGGCCCAGGGGATGTAGAATTAGATATCCCGTTCAAATCGAGCAATAAACGTCGCCCCACATTATAGGGTGTCTATAATACTACAACCTGTAGTAATAGATTAGAGGTACCAGTTAGTAGCTGCAGATGATGAGCGGCTTGGTTAGTCCGAGCGTAGTATTCATTCATCAACTTAGTATGACGAGATTGGGCGTCTTTAAGCAGTCCAGATTGTTTACATGAGAAACCACAGAACGACTCTGCATCAAGACACAACGCCAAGCTCACACCCCGATACCTAGTACTTTACGGCTTGGGATCGGGCGCTCTTCCCCCTGGATATACCCCCTCGCCGTCGCTCTCCCCAGCCGACTGCACCGAGTCCCTGAACAGAGCATCTCGGGGAAGAGAAGGCGACCCCATCTCAACAGGGTGTTCTTCAACAGGTAGCTCGCAATAATACCCTCCCGTTGCCGCACTCCCGCCGAATGCCTCTCTTCCCCCCCCTCTTCCACCGGTAAGTTCCCCCGTGGAAGGTATATTGTACTTCCATTGCCATTTGGAGCTAGGCTGCGCTTCCTCCATTTCGGCGTCAGCGGTCCCAGCCGAGTTATTCCTACCACCAACACCACCACCTCCTCCTCCTCCTTTTCGCCTAGGCTGGTAAACAAGGAAGTATACCCCGCCTAACACGACAATTCCTATTATCGCGAGCCCGCCCAATACACCACCGACTATTGCACCTACGTGCGAGCTTTGTCCTCCTCCTCCTCCTCCTCCCGACGATGGCGACCCTGATGCACCGTCTGATATCGTCGAAGTTGTTGTTGTTATTGTTGTTGGAGCTGCAGTGCTGCTGCTGCTGCTGCTGCTGCTGCTGCTCTCGCTTACGCCGATCGTCGTTGTCGTGAAATCGAGCACTCCCTCCTGGCCGACGTGCGTAGTCAGGATTTCGAGGCTGCGGGCGATCCCGGGCGGCACGCAGACGAAGGCGAGCGCGGAGTGGTAGGAGAAGTGAAGGGTCTGGCAGAGGGTGAAGGAGTTTGATGTGCTGCGGTCGTGTTGGACGTCAGCAGCCAGGACGACGCACGCAGAAGAACACGCGAGACAGCCCCCGCTCCCCCCCCCCCCCCCCCCCCCCCCCCCCCCCCCACCCCCCCCCCGTGGGGGGGGGGGGGGGGGGGGGGGGGGAACCGTGGAAGGAGGGGTCGGAACTCTGGAGCACACACACCACACTTTTGTCTTGCTGGCGTCGTAGCTCCACGCGGGGCTCTGGTCGTGGTCTAGACATGTGGTCCAGGGGTCACAGCTGAGGTAGTCTCCGCAGCAGGCTTGCCAGGCGTTCTGGGCGGAGGAGGAGGTGTAGAATTGGCATTGGACGTTGCCGTTGAGGCAGGTGAACCAGGAGCCTAGGGTTGCGGGCGAAGAAAGGGAGAGGAGTGGGTATTTGCTAGTAAGCCATGGACGCGTATGGCGTTGATTCTGGTTTGGAGAGGATTGAAGGGGAGCGTGGGATGGGGCGAAGGGAAGAAAGGAACGACCTTACTGTATACTCCACCTGCGTACCCGCATGTTGCGTCTGGCGCGAGGAAGAGGGTTGTGTGGGCTTCTTCGTCCTCGGCCCTGACGTCGATGTTCCGAGGCAGGTAATTCTCCGCTCCGCCCGGCAGAGCTGCCGTAGGGTTTGCGGTTAGCGGTGGTACCGTGGCGGTAGGTTGTGTGACGGTGTCTCGGCGTGTGAGCTGGGACATGGCTGATATCTATTTGTCCAATATGGAAGTTAGGAACTATTGCATCCTCGAGGCCTTGGTGTTTCGAGGTTCTAGTTGAAACACCATTCATCGGTAGGAGGAGTCATGGCGGGGACGACACGAAAAGAGAGAACATCTGATGAGGGTTGTCTCCTTGGCGGGAATATATGAAGGGCACCGGAAGTCCTGCGGGGTGGTCCTTAAGCTGTGAAACATCATCATCATCACGGGAGCGGGGCAGACAGACGGGCGCCAACTGTGAGAACGACTGAGGCTTGAAACATCACCAATCTGATGGTGATGCACAAGCCTCGACAGAATCCAGCTACGGCAGACCGGGACTGCCGACGGCTGTTTGGTGGTGGCGGTATACAGCGGGGGGTTCGAGATTGAAAGATACTGCCAAATTAGTGTCTATCTTTTGCATGTGTATGCAGGTCTCAACTTTATCGTCTTGCTTTTCCACCTTCCATCTAGTCGGGCTACGATTTGAAGCCGCCCACGCCGACAGCCGACGGCATAAAAACCACGATACTCAAGCTAAGGGTGGAATCTTTTACAGAGCAGAAGGGTTGCCTAGGGAGAATTGCAGAAGATCATCATGATCACGGGACGTGGGGAAGCCTAGACTCTGTCTGCCTGTGTTCGGACGACATCGATAAGGCTGCCGTGCCAAGAAAACGTTGAGGTGCTGTGTCCTGCCGTGTGCTCTCCCGTCGTCTATAAATACTATCCCTCCCGCTACACGACCTGGCCGTAATTTCTGTTTTTGGCTTGGAGAAGCTTGGGGCTGTACGGAGTAGTCTCAGCGCCCCAAGTTTTACTATGCCTGGACTGGATGCAATTACGTCACTCCACCAATTATCTTCGGCACGAATTAACGACATTTAGGATTATGACAATACTATAGCCCTACATTAAGGTGGGCAGCGAGCTCTGGTGTGGTACTATGATAGTAGGTAGGGTGCTAGGGCAAAATGAATCTTGTGCATTTATGAAGTCATGGTGACTTTCTAAGCAATATTAAACCAAACTTCTTCCAGGCCTATATCCAGAGCCTTTCCATCCATCATTCCATGCACGTGGCAAGCACCGATCATCCTAAAACCATCGTCGTCATTCCACCCCCCCGTCCCGATCAGTCCTGCTTTCGTCTGAAACATCTTGGTGCCGCCGCACGCCCTCTCGACGAGCGACGCGAACGTCATGACGGGCTGTCGGTTTCTTTTCCCCTTCTGATCCTCCTGCTCTTCTTCCTCCGCCTTCGCCTTTAATTCATGTGGGCCCCCCCCCCCCTTCCTTATTCGTGCATAACAGTCTCCCCCCAGGAGCAAGTTATATCTGACCTAGAAGATCCAGTACCACCTTATGCACCCCTTCGGGAAGGTCGCCCTCGCCGTCACATACCATAGACACAACACCATGAATGGCGTCAGCAGAAAGGGGCTCGGAGCCGTGCTGCCAGCCCCGCTCCGGCTCGAGGAACGTGGGTTCGTAGCTTTTCATAGGCCTGGTGGAGCGGGACTGGGCCGCTGACATTCCCCCCTCCGTCACGATCGGGTGGAAGTCGGGGGTGGCAAATGATGGTTGTGCACACAGTCAAAATGGTATTTTGGACATGATAACCCGTTAGTAGCACTGGAATTGCCGCAGCTGCATATCCACATACTTGCTGGGCCGCAGCTTGCAACAAATAGTTAGCACTTCCAACTGTGATAGATAGCCAATTGCGGCTTAGCTTGGTATGATTAGCAGCGTTCAGACTCCAAGTGCCGAATAGTCATTCGTGGGGGGGCAAGACTCCGAGGGTATCAAGCTATATATGGTACCAAATGTCCATCTCATGTACAAGCTCACGCGACAACACACATGATGATGATGTGCACCAGTGGGCAGCCTATCATCGTGTCGTGTGAGCACCCCTTGCCCACGTGGGACCTGGGAAGACAACAATAATAACGGACCAGATCACTCACCACGGGGCGGGACAAAGTTACCAGGTGCTTGGAATGCGATTTTATCTACCCGCCGCGCGAATAATCCATGAGAAATATAAATCGTGTAAACATCCACGTCTCCCCACTCGAGCGGCATCTTCTCCGCCGTGGAGCTGTGGCGAGGAGCACCGGCTAATCCCAACTGCCAACAAGGTAGAACTCTCGGGAACACCCCCCCCCGCCAACCTCTCGTGGCATCATTCCAAATCTGATAGAATCAAACCAAAGTCGAAGCCATGCAATACAATGATATTCCACAGCGAGTGTAAGCATGCTATCCGACACGCTCCAAATCTATGTACCCTAAACCCAAATTAAAAACAGCGTAGAAGCCAGAGGTAAAATCCTTGACAGTGACGAAGAAATTAAGCTTAGAAAATGCTACCTTTGAGCAAGTGAAGTAGGGAAATAATCCGTCGGAACTCGTTATGGAGTGTGGTGCTGGTGTGGCCTGGTGATGTGACGAGGGCGTCGCTTTTGTGGGCCGCGCGGGGAGGGAGGGAGTCATGAATGCTAATTTAATCCGTTTGATGCAAAAGAGGTAAGAAACCGTGAAAGGCTCGTCGCAGACAATGAGAGGCAAATATCCCTTGAAAACTCCAGTATAGTCCAGTCCACCCGTGGTCGTCAGTCTCGTCGTCCACTAGGGAAGAGAAGACAGCTGGTGGGTGGGTGGTGGTGATGATGAGTATACGCACGACTGACGGGAAAGAAGCGAGAAGATGAAAGGCGATCGGGCTTATTCAGGAAGGAAAGGGGACCCAGAAACGAAGTCGATCTCGGCTCGACGGACTCTGAAAGGAGGACCATCGGGAAGAGCCTGGATGCCATTTTGGGAGGTGCTTCAGACCAATCACCCCATCACATCATTTCATACCTCTCGTCAATCGGGCCCCCACTCCAGCCCTGTCGGTGGCCATGCTGTCCGTCCTGCTGCACCCTTTGACCCCCCGCGCTCGGCGGAGCGTCGGAATACCCGTGTGTCCCTCCGTTATGGCCACCCCCCAAGTCCGTGCCATCACTACCATTCCTCCCGTGTCCATAGGCCCCATTATTCCTCATCATCGAATCCAGCTCAGTAGCATCTTGGCTGCCACCTCGCCCATGTCCCGGAGTCCAAGCCGCGGCTCCACCAGCACCCGCAGGCATCTCGCTCGCTGGATGGGGATTCCTGGTGGAATCCAGCTCAGAAGCCGTGGAAGCCTGTCCAGGCCTTCCTATGCCCATCCCCTGCTGCCCCGGCCGCTCTGCAGCCGTCTCCCCGCTCATCTCGCTCATGGGAATGCTGTTTCTCGTATTTCTTCCCGCGCCATCGACCTCCGAAGAACCCACCGGTGTTACAGAGGTGGCGGCGCCGGTAAAAGGCGACTTGGAAGGCGAAACTGTGCTGTAGACACTCGGGCTAGGCCTGGCGTTTTGCTCGGCCATGTAGGCCACGGCGGGTGGGTATCCGTGTCCCGGGGACGAGATGGACGGGATGGTGGGCTCCATGGCGGCATCGTGGTATCCGTCCGGCTGCCACGCGGGTGCGCCCTTGGAGTTGGTTCCCTTGCGCTTTTGGCGGATGAACACAATGATGCCCGCAATAGCGAGGAGCGCAACCACGCCCGCTCCCGCGCCAATACCGGCCTTGGCACCTGTAGAGAGACCGCTGGAACTTCCGCCGCTGCCGCCGCCGTTGCCGCTCCCTCCACCGGCACCGATGACGGCTGTCTCGGTGGTACTCTCGGTAGTCGGCTGAATAGATGTAAGAACCTCGGGGGGCAGAGTCTCGGTGTTGGTGATCGTCTCTACGCCGGTATTCACCCGCTTGAAAGTCTCGGTGATGGTTGAAGTCTGGGTGATAGTCTGCTCGGCATTCTCAAATTTGGTGGTCGTGAGGTCCTTCGTGATGGTCTTGACGTGCGTCTTGGTGCTCCTGACCACGTCGAAGTCGGTGATGGTTGTGTCTTTCGTAACCACCACGGTTTGCACCACGTCCACGGTCACCGCCGCACGCCTCGCGAGATCAAGTGCTGGGGTGGCGCGAGGTCCCACGGTCCGCTTGGCTGCTGCTGCTTCCGTCACGGTGACCGTCACAAAGACCACTTCGGTTGCGGTTGCTACATCCGTTGCCGTTACTGTCTTCGTCTGGTACGCGGTCGTGGTTACCTCGATGTCGGTGACGATGGTCGTGGTGGCAGCTTGGGTCACTGTTCTCCCCACAACACTCGTGACCTTGTCCGTCTTGGTTACAGTCGTGGTCTTTTCCGGTTCTTCTACAGGGTCGGTGTCGGTGGGTGGGTCGGGGTCAGGAGTTGGCGTAGTTTCGGGCTCAACCGGAGTTGGTGTTGTGGTATCCGTGTCCGGCAGTGGTGTAGTCGTTACTGATTCATCGTTAGAACTCGGCGTCGGGGTCGAGGACGGAGGGGGTGTTGGTGTGGTCTCACCGTCTGCTTCTGATAAGCTGGTGGACAACTCTTCTTCTGAAGACGTACTTGAGGGGGATGGTGTGGAGCTTGTAGAAGTAGTGGAGGAAGTAGATGAAGTGAATGTGGTGGTAGTCTCTGATGATGAAGAGGAAGAAGTTGTAGTTGTGGGTTCATCTTCAAGAGTGGTAGAAGCGGGGGATGTTAAGGAGGTTTCAGAAGTGGAAGTAGAAGAACTTATCGTACCGACTATATCCTCAGTCGTAGCAATGATAGTTGTTGCTGTTTGACGAGGCTTCAGCCTCATCATTTTGAGCTTTTTAAGATCTCTCACATCCACGCCGCGAGCAGCGACCATGGTGGATGCCAAGAGCATCAATATTGAGCGAGAGGGCCTCATCTTGCTCTATGGGGCTTCAGTCATCACCTGTGGGTACGGTAACACCAAGCAGGGACGATAAAGGTCGAGAGATGTCTGGTTTCGACGAGGGGGTCGAGGTTTTAAGGAGGTGATAAGCAACAGAAAAAACAAGAAGAAACGCCAAGGAGGCTAATGCCGATTACCAGATCGTCGGTTCTTTCTCACTCGCGTGCAGATAACCAAACTGACAATAATGACAAGAAATGCCGGGTTTGCCTAGTGTTAGTCCAGAGTCGTTCCAAGGCAGGAGAGGAAGCAGGCTGCGCGTGTACCACACAAGGGGGGGGAGCACGGGGAAAAGCGAAGACCGGACGAAAAAGTAGCAGATAAGAACTGTCGAGTGAAACGTTCCTACGAATAGCAACTGGCAGATTCGGAGCGGGATGAGTGTGCGTATGTATGTGTGAGTTCTAGATTCTTCATGATATGTAGGTAGGGTGGGCGGGCGATGGAGCGGTCACTAAAAGGTCTTGGCTCGCGAGGAAGGTATGTGGGGATTATAGAAGGACGATCAGAAAGCCACTTCCTCATTCATTCATTCATTCATTCATTCAAGCAGAACAGAGTTGCAGATGATCGGTCAGAGGAAAGGAAGAAGGAGGGGGTGGTTGAGGAATCATAAACATTTGGGATGGGCGGGGATGGCGGTAGGTACCAACGTTTGTTTTACTCGATACAGCGCCCAAGGAGGCCAGAGGCGACTACACTAGGCAAGCAACCAAATATGCACCGTGTATATACGACCGCCGCCACAAGTAGTGCTTGCGGTGGGTGAAGCGTAGGAAATGTATCTGTACTGTCTTGGCGCACCTCTCTCGTTGTGCTGTTATCACGCAGCCTTTCGGACATGGACGACAGCTGCGCCGCTAGGCTGGGCTGAAGGGCGGTTAATCAGTACCGTAGGTATGTAGGACTCGAAACCAGCAGCAGGTAATAACTGCAGCTCGGTAGCCGCTCTTGTCCTCGTTGCGCAAACCTGATTCTTTGATGACAGGTGGTTAGAGATCGATGCAACCCAGATGGATGCCCAGAAACAGCGACTGTTGTTGACCAAGAACCTCATGGGCCTGGATCGTTTGGTGCCGGATGCTGCAGCTGTGTGTGGTCCTTCAAGCCACGGGGACGTCGCCATGGACGCCATAAGCAGCAGAAGCGGCATCAAAAGGTGGAGGTGTAGCCAATAGACGGGAGGCCCAAGCCCACCGACGAGTGGTAGGTGCAGCAGAGCTGAAAGGCAGAGCTGCCACAGCCGGCCCAGCCGTGTCTCAGGAGGGGACGAGCAGGGAAGGACGATGGTTCTTTTCGGTCCAAAGCGGGGATCCAGAAAAGCTCATCGACCCAGAGGGGGAAACCTCTGCCATCAAGAGTCGATGGGCTGAGGAAATCCGGAGTTCGCACAAGGAAGCCGAAACCAGAAGAGGTAGAGGAAGAATGTAAGCCCGTAGAGTAGGAGTGGTGATGGAATGTTCCGATGACGAGGAGCAGTAGTTTGATGCACCATCTCCTCCAACCCCGGTGCGGTGGTTGCCGGCTGCCACTGGGGATTTCACCATTGGCTGTCCTGGAGCCCAGGTTCCCAAATCCCAAGGAAAGGGAAACTCGAGCGATCGAAGGGCTAGCGACAGGCCGTGGCAGGGGGGCGGAGCCGCAGGGTATCATCTGTAGGGTAGCTTATTGTAGCCGGCTGCCTGCTCTAGGGGGGTGGGTGGTTGGGGATGACCAGTGGCCCGACCTTGTCAATGCCCACCAAATAACCTCATGAGCTGCATTTCCACGGCGGGTTAGGCCACCCAGCCTTCTGCAAATGAGAATCGTTAGCCAGACGGTAGGGCTCTCGCCGAAACTCAAACGCCCAGCCTCCACCTCCACCCCAGCCTCCGCCTCCGCCTCCACCGAAATGAAACTGGAAAATACCGATAGTCGGTGTACAAGAACCTTTCATCTGTTCTTGTCCTGTGGAGCTTGTACATCTTGGCACTCCGAATCCACTCGGCTGGTAGCTGTTCATTTTATTTTATTTTTGGATCAAATGAACTGGATGGCTTCGAGCTTACCTCCCCATTTGAGCGGGTGGCCTGGGTTCCGTGAAGTACTTGCCAATTGTCTTATGTCCTTGTTGGGGCTGCTGGGCGAAAACGAGAGCTTCAAACCCCAAAATTCTCAGGCAGGTGGATTGATTAATAAATATCACTGTCGCATACCCCGAGCTTTCCTTCCCCCCATGACTCCCATCCAGCTAGGCAGGTTCAGGTCAATGAGGCAGGCAACTCCTAGCCTTCCCTTATCCCTTATCGCTTGGGGGGGCAGTCCCCAAATAATGTCGTCAGAATAAACATTGCACCTTGCTCCCCGTAGTATGATTGGAGCTTTCCATCCCAGAGTTCCCATCCGGGTCCCCATCCGGGCCATCGTCCGGGCCATCGTCCGGGTCCTTCCTTCCTACCCTCAAAACTCATCAGCTGTCTAGAATTGAGGCATTCGTTCGTCATTTCCTCTACTCATTTGGTTCTGCGTTATGTCATCTGATCTGACCACTCGCAACATTTACTGCGGGGGCATGACGAAGCAGCAGCCGACAGGAAGGAACCTGGAACACCGGCTCATCCAGGGGGCTGCCCCCGGCGCAACAAAGTGTTCCCCAACCCAAATGCACACCGGTTCAGGTTCGTCCCGCCCGTTCTCTGGCCACTCGGTGAATGTTGATGTGGGGTCCTGGAGTATGGCAGATATGCAACCTTTCATGCAATGAAACGGGTGATGTGTGCTTCCTCGTCGGTATTCCCAAGCGAGTAGAAAGTGCTGCGTATGTACATTTCCAACAGGACTTTTCATCGCCTTGGCCCGCCCGCTCTACCCTCGTTCCTGCATGTGATGTTGAGTTTTGCACATGTAGCTAGAAATGATGCCGACTTTCGGGCCAGGCAGAATATGCTAAAGTAGTAAAGTAGCCCAAACTTGTTCAATCTCGTGCAGTAATAAACACAGTTGAGTGAGCTGCTGCATATTTCGCGTTTCACCACATAACAGAATATGACGGCGCTATTGTGCACTCTGCTGGCGAAGACCAAGATTAACCCTTTACACATCCATGGTGAGGAGAACTATTCTTACTGTGCCCTCGTACCTACTCTCTCCCTACTTGTGGCTGAGGAGACTTAAATCTGCCTCTTAAACGTTCGTAAGCAGGCGAATTCAGTCTTCGGGAGGGGGTTAATTGTTACATGATCTCATTCACTCTTCACCCATTCGGGGGGTCGTTTTTTCCATGTTTCTACTCCTTCTATTGCATGACAGGAAACCTTCCACACAGCATGTCGAAACATATTATCACCAAAACATAATCTCAAAGTCCCATCTTGAGATGTCCTTCCAGCAATAGGAAAGAAAAAAAACTAGTGTGCCGCCCGTCTCATCGGGCCCTTCCTTTCTGGCCACCCATTCGGTTCATCCTAATCCCTCACTTAATCGTTCCTTCATTTTCTTCCCTAATGTGATCGTGAACGGAGAGGAAGCAATACAGACCCCAACAGAAAGGTGTTACGGCTGGTTGAGATGCCCCGAGTACAGGTGTAGACACTGTCGTGTAATCCACGACGACTTCCTCGTGTCGAGCGACCCCGAAGAAAGCAACCGGTGTAAGGATTACGAATGGCTCGGTGTCCCAAACCAGTACCAGTACGTCTGTCGATGCATCGTTGACTTCGAGGTTCTCCGCACGAGCAGAACCATCGGCGAAGTGTGCGGTTATCATGGCTGTTGCAATCCTAGATCGCCCGAACACGTGGCGCGGTGTCCTGCCAGGCCTTTCGGCTTTCCACCATCCTTGGGTGAGAGCAATGCTGAGGTGGTGCAGGACTATGCGACGCAGGGTCCTGGAGTTCATCCCTTCCACAATCGGGAGTTGGTGATGACTGATGCAAACCGTACACAGAGTAAAATCTGACGAGTTAGCGTGGCATTGAGCATGGGAATGGTCCAACAGCAAGACTCGAGGATGGCGAGCCCACAGGGTCGAGTTGGCACCACATCCCATCAGAGTGGTTTGTCGTCGCCAACGCATCCGCACCAGCAACAGCTACGGTATCGGCCGTTCCCACCGTACCAATCACAACCCGGGAGCCCAACATACTCCCTGGGCACCGCATCCCCAAGTCACATGCACCCTCCTCCGGGCCTGGGCTTCTCGTTAATCCCAATAAGCCAGTATGGGGGCTATCACTCGCAATAGATCCCTTCCATCTACCTCCCATAGTTCCACCAGCCAACCCTATTGAACCAACATCAGCCTTATCACCAGGGCCTTAGAACCTCGACAGGGATCGCTCAAACCGGACAACCGTCCGGCGCTGGCAACTTTTATGAGCTCGGCGGGTATGTCGGGCAGCCCATTCCTTTAGTCCAAACGCAGCCTGTATCCAATGACCATGGGCGGAAAATCCAAGGGGAAATCCCCTTAATCCAAGCGCCACTGTCTTCGTACCGGGTTTTGGCCCATGTGGTGAAGAGAACAGCAAATAAACAGTCCCAACGGGCAGCAGCACCGGGTTGCGACATCAAGATATGATGAACAGTTCTGCTCACCACCCCAGCTCCTACAACACAGCTGAACCGCGGCCCCTAGGAGACCATAACAGTCAATATGAACCATTGTTCAACAATCCTGCCACCGAGAATGCCCCCTCTGCCCAGGCCCCGGGTGCTGTGATGAATACCAACATTGGATACTCCCTTTATGGTCGCAGTGGACACGGTGACGTTGATATGTCATTCGGTGCACTACCAATAAAAAAACTACCAATGGAACCAGAACCTCCACGGCTCCGACAGAAGACACGCTGAGCAACCCCTTTCCGTCTCAAAATGCACCTGAGGCGACACTGGGAGACGCCGAGGAAGGATCACGCAGCGAATAAACCTGCTGGGGATGTTTCCGAAACGGTTCTGTCTGACTATGAGGAATCATGGGTGGCTGTATAGGGCGAATAGATGAGCGGTGGTGAGCCAGACAAGAAGCTGGAGCACTCCCATAAAAGAATGTGCAACAATGCGCCCGGACTCTCCTCGAGGCAGTTTGATGAGGGGAGAATAGATTGCTGTGGAAGGCACAGAAAGGACGGCCATGTATGGTATATACTCTTCGCCATAACACGGATTAGGATTGATGGAAAGCATAGATGGATGTGGTTGGTCGGGGCGTTGTCTCTTTCGCGAAACGGCGTTCGGTGTTTGTCGAGGCTTTTACGCACCGTTGCTCATGGAGGTCGAATGAGATTTCGATGATAGCCCTAAGCCTGTAGGGATAGACTTGGAGTCTGTTCCCATTCCGTCCCACCTCGTTGTGCCATGTTTCCGCAGCAAATAGGCCCTTCTAATTTTTAAGTCGAGGCCCGTGATGCAGCTATGCGGGCCATTCTACCGCTCCTCCATCTAAACTCTTTAGGTCGTCTAAAAACTCGGCCCACTCCTCGTCCACTGGCAGACCATGTCGGGCCCATGCAGTTCGGAGGAGGCTGTGTACCCGCGGACTTGGCTTCCAGCCCTGTGTAATCCAGAGAGCGTCGCTAATTCTCGAACGGAGCATCCACGTGACGCCCCATGCGCTGTTATACTCGTCTCTCGAGCTCCCGAGGTCGTGGAAATCGTCTTCGGATACCAGCTGCAAAGGGAACCATAAGGCCGATTTTCGGAGGCGCGGCATGCGGAAACATGCCATGGCAAAGGCCTCGAGCACCAAATTCACTTTAGAATCCACCGGCGCCATGCGGAAGAGATGCTGCGTTCTTAAACGGGTCGGCCTCGCCCTGTCGCAAGACCTCTCCGTTGTTGCGAGACCGTTGCCGCTGAGAATTGGGGTCGCCGATACCTCTTGGCGCCAGTACAGGGGCCAGTGCTCCATGTTTACGTCGTATCCTTTCGTGTCTTGGCCATCTTCGGGTGGTCGCTGCCCCTGCCTCTGGAAATACCACGATCCGTCAGGCGCCTCTGGATAGAATACGACTTGGAGGTCTTCCAGGCTGGGCCACACGCAGCGAGCACCAGGTGAATCGCTAGGGCTAGGGGGGGCTAGCAATGTCCAGTCGAAGCAGCCAGATAGCGTCAGCTTTCGGAGGTTGGTGGTGCTTAGCGAGAACAAGCGCAGAGATGAACTCAGAGGGTCGTGTTTCCTTGGGTGGACGAGGTTTGGGAGGGTGCGGGTCTGGTCCTGCTGCCGTCCCTTGATTGCATGGCCGAAGTTAAGTTTCAGCTCGGAAAGCCGGGCTGGTACTTGGCCATGTTGAATGGCAGTTCGGATGCCATTGTTGAATCCATGTCTTGAATCCTTCCGCGGTCCTTGAAATACTTCAAGGAAGGCTGTGCCACCGCTCTCAGTCTGACCCTCAGCGCATAGGTCGTCATGGAGGTAAGAGGCATTTAGGCTTTCGAGGTTAGGGAATACAGGGAGAAGTAGGGCAAGGGACGCAGGGTCGAGGGCTTCCGGACATGACAATTGGTGGACCGTGTCCAGGTCGCTGTGTCCCAGGCGAAAGCACTTGACCGACCTTAGCTGCGGGACTTGCCTCCTTGGGTTGAGAAGCATTTGCTGGCGCGAGAGATGCCACAGCCCATAGCACATGTCAGTACTGCTTCTGACCTCTAGCTCCACTGATTCGAGGCGAGACACTTCGTCTGGAAGGGTTTCGAGGATCGAGATGGCATGGAAGAGCCTGAATATCTGAGCCTCGACGGACGCATCGAGGGTTTCCGGGATAACCAGCTCGCACACAATGTGTTCAAGGTGGGTAGCGCGTCTGTGGCGACTGTAATAGTCGACAAAGCTCTGCAGGTACTGGTTGCCTTGCCCTTGACAGATCAGGGCCGACCGCCACCTCCCTGTATAATCCTCGACAGCCAACTGGAAGCAACGCGAGACAAGAAGCAGATTATCAATGGGTCGCTTTTTATCATGTTGCCGGTCCTGTTCCTGTTTCTCGTCCTCTTCCTGTGCTTGGTCTATGTGACGGACAATCTTGTCGACAAGCTCCCGAGGCAGATCACCAAGGCCAGTCATGACTAGACGCGTGATATTTTGCGTCCTTCCTAAGGATGGAGTGGCGCGTATGCAGGGCGTGCCGCTAACCTGGTCCTTGACGAGAGAGGGGGGAGATCTCGTATCCAGGATAGGGGGGAAGCTAAAAAGAAGGCGGCGATTAGTGCTTGCCAGACCCGTGAGGTACGTCCAGCAGCTAGGATATGACGGGCGTCGAGGTCTTAGGCGCGGGAAATCGAGCAAGAAAGAAAGAGTGAGACGAAGAAGGTAAGACAACGAGCCAGGGAGTTAGTACATGAAGCTAAGTCTATGTAAATGCTTGGTTCGCGCGAATGAAAGTGGAACCCGATGAGTTAGAGCCACGGTGATGAAAAAAGAGAATAGTACTTGGTCCTAGGAAGTGGAAGGACGTACGGGTAGAAAGGGGAATACGCTAGGGATGGGTGGGATGGAAGGGAACCGGGGAATATAGCAACACAAAGTAAACGAGATAAGGAATAAGCGGCCACCCAGGAATATGGAAAAATAGTAGTAGTACAGTCTCGAGATATCTTTTTGTGGAAAGCAACGAGTGAAAGAAGCAAAGGGGGAGTGACTGAAGAAGGGACGGTCCTCAACATCCCCCAAAAGGAAACACCCCTACACCAGTGTGTAAGGCGACTTTGTTTTCCTCGGAGGTAGGCCGGCTAACAGGAACACTGTCGCTTCTGTTGGCGAGAGTGGACCGAGAGGGCGGTGGTGGTGGTGCTGGATAAGGTTGTGCCATCAGTGTGCGAATGTACAGCTCGCTGCCCAGTCTTGTGGGGTGAGAAAGAATGCCCGATTCCGGAATGGAGGTGTACCGGTAGTATGTAGATATAATACTACCACCACTACAGCTTTATGGATGGACCATGCGTGTGGGGCTGGAAAGGGGCCAGAATGAGAAGGAGAGGGAGTGGTGGATGAGCGATGATTGTGAGACGGATGGTTTTGTTTCTTTGCGTCGTTGGTGGTGCTAGCTGCCGCTGTATTTGGGGGGTTGATTGATTAGGAGATGGGGTTGATGGGGTTGATGGGAAAAGCTGGCGCATGCACAGAGGGGGAGGTGAGGGGTTTTGAGGATGCTGTGCATATGTAGGTGGAGCATGAGCCTGTGACCTATGTATGTAGTAACTACCTTCCCCGCCAACTTGATGCCCATTGAGGTTGCATGTGTGTGTTATTATCATGGATAGGTGCAATGCGGCGCAGGAAGAAAGGAAGGAGTGCTTGGCAGGGAAATTGATCGTTGGGAAACAACAACACATCATGACCTTCCATGTCATCCAGGTACTTAAAACCCAAATAGGTGGTGGTTGCCGTTCTAAGCAATCCCGACTGCCAGGACGGGTTAGCTAGAGCTAGAGGCAAGCGCCGAGTTGGGCAAGTACAGATGCAGCGTTAAGTACTATAGCATGCAGCACTACTGGACGTACTCGCTCGAGGAAGGCACTGCTCGTTCCTCCGAATCCTCTTCAACCATTCAAGTTTCCGCACACACGGCAAATACGACGAGGAACCGTCCATCACATTTCGCTTCAACCCTTCGATGACTTCAATTGTCGCCTCGTCTCTCTGTCTGTCTCTCACTCTCTCTCTCTCTCTCGTTTCGAATCGAAGCGGCCGCAGATATCCCATGCAAACACGAATTCCAATGTAGGCTGGGTAGTACATGTAAGCTGGCTAATTTCCTTGCCAATCTATATGGAAGTCTTTTTCTGATCGGTATGGGGCAAAACCCACCCTCATCCCCCCCCTTCGCGTCCGCCGCGAGTTCGTACA
Source organism: Zalerion maritima (assembly GCA_022664585.2). Taxonomy (NCBI): domain Eukaryota; kingdom Fungi; phylum Ascomycota; class Sordariomycetes; order Lulworthiales; family Lulworthiaceae; genus Zalerion; species Zalerion maritima. The sequence goes on along the minus strand of JAKWBI020000124.1, from coordinate 52,537 downwards.
CACGCATGCACTCCTCCGTTCGGTCTGTTTCTCACATCGCATTGTTGCACGCCGGTAAAGCATAGTCAGACACCATCGATATCGCAAATCGCCTGCGCTCGCGTCCCCCAGAATCCCAGATGTGAAAGGGGGCATGATGGTGGCGATGGTGGGAAGGCAGGACCGGCCCCGAGAGGTCGCATGTTTGTCTACTACACCGGTCGCCTCCCACCACCACCCATGTTCCCATCTCCGGCCCATTTTTATTTCTCTTGGGGTGGGTTGTGGTTGTGGTTATCTTTCCTTTATTAGTGCCACCCCGTACGATCCAGTCCCGCATGCCGCCGCACTAAACTACTTGTGAGCTTTACTACCCCTGTCCATTCTCTATTCCGTGGAAGGACGTGGTTCGAACCAGTCAGATCCGCTGCCTGGACTTTTGACATACGCCTGGCCGATGTTATGATCAAGATCCAGGCCCCACATCATGTCTGTCTTTTTACCCATCAATATCGCGACCCTGGGAAAAGGGCAGTCGTAGCAGGCTTTTTCGTCCTTGATCGGCCCCCTCAAGCAAAAGCCGGAGAGGAGGCAAAGACTGGAGGCAAAGACTGGAAGGCATGGTTGATGAAGACTTATAACCGCATAGAGTGGTACACTACGGCCTACTAGGTAGAGCTGGGGCCCGTCCGCCCGCAGTTCTCCAGGGCTTGAGATGTTCCCATCCAGTGATGATCGCCTGTGCCCCACACCTCCGATCGGCTCCAGGCCATGGCGGAGAAGCACGGGAATAGTGTCAGCGCGAGGGCTGGGCTCCACCCATCTACATACGTAAACACGGATGTATGTGTGTGCTTCTTTTCCGTGATGTATTCCCAACAGAGTATATATGTAGCGGGCATGAATTTGCATCTGTACGTTCCGATGGGTTTGTGATGGATGGAGGGTTCTTGTGCAGCGCCAGCAAGCACACTACATACAATCACATTCGAGCGACCCAAAAACGACGAAACGATAGGCAGCTGGCCAGCTTTGGTTGACGCCGTGTGATTTTGCTAACCGCTTCTCATCATTGCAATCATCTCATCACCATCATCATTATTCTTCTTCTTTCATTCATCCCGTCGGCATCATCTATCCATCCACCCAACCAAACAATTGCCACCAATATCCGAAAGGGGTTGCCCATCCATCACATCCATATGCTGACACGCAACATTGAAGCCAGCCCCTCGGTGGGGGAAAATGACATCCCCCAACGCTACCCGGCCGTCAAGTAGAGAAAAGAGAAAGGTCCCGAACGACCAACAACACCCAATTAAAGACCGACAAGACACAGAATGGCGGGCCGTCTGTAGATTGAGCTGACCGATTACATGATGGACTATTGATCGAATCGACGTGTCACCTCGTCGCATCGCACAGGGTGCAAGAATGCAAGTATATTTCCACCCGGTCAGCAAAGTCTGCTATTCCGCAGATTGCGGACCAACCGATCGCCAGGTCGGTACAGCGATAGAGGCGGCCTGACGAAGTCGGGCAGGATGAGAAGAAGCTTAAGTAACCCGATGCCAACAACCAACCTTGTCTTCTTCGCCTACCTGCAGAAGCAGGCAGCACCTTCTCCGTCGGGTCGATCGTGCATGACTGTTTGTGTAGCGTTGGCCTGACCGAGAAGGCGACGCTGAACAGCAGGTATGTATGTAGCTGGAGTGGAGGTTTATTTTATTTTTTTTACTTTTATTTTTGAGTCTGAGTCTATTCGTACAGGTTCCTAGACCTACTGTACATCTTCATTTGTCTGTCGTTTTACTCATTGATCCTTCTAGGCCGGCGCGCAGGAATTCAAGACACGCCTGTACTACGGTGCAGGCAGGCTAGACTAGAAAAGAAATAACCCGGGGAGGGAAACAAGAAACAGGGCCCACATATCTTTAGGCGAGGTGCGTAGGCTCGTGGGTCCTTCTCGCTGCCCTCCTGATAGGAGGGCGTAGCGATATGGGGCCTGTGTGTTCTTTTCCCTGGTCCTTTTTCACCGCCGCCCAAACAAAAACAACTGCTGCCCAGGCTCGGATACCACCACTGTTATGACACGTATGCGTGGCTCAGTTTCGCAGTTTTCGGATGAGGATCATGGGATGATGGTCTCTGGTCGATTTCTGATGGTGTCAAGAGAAGGTCCGACAAGGACAAGGTTGGTTGAATAGTGGAGCGTTTCCCCAAGGGGCCCCAGCAGCAAGATCTCCAGATCGCGCAGCTCTCCCCTGTGACTAGCTGCCTGCCTTGTAAGGTAGCGTAGCAACATACAGTAGCTAGCAGAGCTACAGTAGTAGCGGGGCTTAGGGGACAAAGCTGTTCCGAAGAAGCTGTAGCACGCTATACGAACAAGAGCTGCAGTGGTGCATATAATGCTGTGTTTGTATTATCTGCAGTGCTATATCTAGGTAGTAGGAAGCGAGTGTATATTATCTGTATGAGATGATCTAAAAATGGCAAGAGAACAGCACACCTACACCAACAATTCGTATATTGTGAGTAGTGTCTAGCCAGGCTAGGGTACCGTTAGAGCGGTCCTTTCCTCGCCCCTCCCAGGACGTTCCCGGCGGCTAGTAGCATGCGGCCTACCGGGACATTGCCGCTACTGTACGGATGCTGCAACAGGAAAATCCGGCCTGCAGTCCGTAGTTTTGGCAGGACGTGAAGACCCTTGCTGCATGACTGTGCTCCAACGTGATGGGCCGACCACGACCTGCAGGCCGGGTGCAGAAGGATTTCCTTTACACAGACTGACCGGTGTACAGTTTGCTCTGACTTAGGTTTTGCCAGGGAAGAGGGGAGAGGTTCGTATATGTATATATATATATATATATATGTATGTATTATATGTATGTATGTATATACGTATGTATGCATGTATGTATCGATGTAGGGTAAGCGAAATAACTCGATATGGACTTTGGATACGATGCTATATGTGCCCGAGATGTGTCGGTATGGTCACCGAGGAATGCTAGTCCCCGATGGGGAGAGATCTGTCTATCGTATCTCGGCCCGGTGAGCTTGATTTTCAAGGTCGCTACCCGATCGTCGGTTTTGGCCAGAAAACATGGTCAAGGGTTGCGGCGGTGGTCAGGTACAACGGGAATGCTCTCGGGCGTGCGGGGTTGAGCCTGTGCCATGTATGTTTACGACAAAAACCAAGGATTAGTCATTCGATTTCTCCTTCACCGGTGCGCCGACCCCGCCCCACCTCACCTTCCTAGTTCGGCAGTCGGGCTCGAGCCTTTTTTAATAGAACAGGGAGGTGTCAATCCGTGTATGTAAACGATAATTCTGGAGGACGCAGTGAGGGAGCGATATTGGCTACTGTCAATAATCGTTGCTCTGTTGGAAATGTGGTCGGCAGTCCCTCAAGCTGCTGAACTTTGCTTTTCCCAACAAGAGTTTTCGGACTCAACGGCCAGCAGCCCTGGAAGTGTCTGATTTGGTTAATATATATCCTAGTAGGCACCTTCGCACGATGATGATTTTAACGACTAACAACGCTACCAAATGCTTTAAGCAGCGGCAACAAGTGTGACGAGTCCTGCATACTCCACGTGCACTGGTGGAGATACCCACGCGGATATCGCGTGTCAGAAACAGGCTCAAGAAGCCGGTGAGATGCCGGTGTGTTGAGATAGGGTCTCTGCGTATCGTGGATGAGAACCCGCAAGCCAACTATCTGTGGGTTGACCTATGTGGTAGCTAGTTGGTGTTAACTCTTCCCAAAGAATCTCTTACGAACCTAACTAGGGGCTTGAGGCTTACCATCTAGGCGCAGCATTCTTTATACTCTTGCCCGCTCGCACTCATCTATATTGTCTTTCAAGGTAAGGACATTGAAGGCGTAATTTTGTAGAAGCCTTAAGAACATGAACCAAAGCCACCACGTGACGAGGACAATATTTATTCAATCGAGGTTGGGGGACGGATCTAACTCCTGTCTAGGTAGTCTATTCCTCTCACCTATATTTAAACCCCCGAGGAGAATACGCTCTATTATTCCAAAATCTTTAATAAGTTTTTTCGAGCGTCCCGGTTTCCACATCCCCATTATACTTCTTCGTACGTCTCGATTTAAGCCTGTGTGTGCTCTTTTTGAATTTAGACGTCGCTTCTCTTACGCCCCTTGTAGCCGCCTGAAGCAGGTCCGTTGGGATCTCTTCACTCTGTGCATTCTCTTTGAGTTTAGAAATCGCTCGACTTCTTTCTTCTATAGCCTCCTGAAGAGGTTTCGGCTTCTTTCCTCCAGTCTCTCGAGAAAGGTCCATTGAAATTCTCCCGGGGATACTTTGCGCTTGTCAAGAAAAGGATCGAAAGAGACGTAAAGAGTACGTAAAGTCTCCTCGCGAACACCAGTTTCGCACGGTTTATACCACTCTTTGAGACGGCCCATGGCAGCCACCAAACTCTGAACCCGCTCCTTGTTTTGATTCGCGGGCTTCTTTCCTCTTGACAGTGGTGAAGGGTTGGAACACTGACGAATGTGGTTGCTAAGGAAGCCTAACTCTTCATAATGTCGTCCATTGTAGCCCTGGGCCGCGGCAAAAACACTCGATAGGACTCATACAGACCTAGGATTGCTCGAACATACCGGGCGGAGTCGAGGGATCGCCGTGACCCGGCCGAGCTGTGTGATCGTAATGACCCGACCGAGTGGAGAGATGACAATGAACCAGTAGAACTGCGAGATCCCACGGATTTGCCGAAGATGGCTGCTCGGGACGGAGCTGTGCGAGGGGACACTGCTAGGTCTCTCCGACAGATAGTCTTCCGAATCATTGTCCCATTTATCAATCACGCCAAGCACCTATTGTGGAGGAGGAATGCCTTGTGACAGGGTCCGAATTGCTGGCGGTGTTTGGGGCATGTGAGGAGAAACCTATAACTCGTTGTTGGCTGCAGAGTCGGAACTCCTCTTTAGTTCTTAAGCAACATCGCCTCTTGTTCGTCGTCCTGGTGTTTTTAATAGGGCAACCACTTTGGAGCGAAGTTTTGTAGAAAGCTGAAGCGGGTGCGACGCTGCAGCCTCGTCGACCCGTGGATTCGAAGCCGCTATTACTGGATTTTTAAAGCGGTAGAGCATTACTTGGACGGTAGATAAGTTGGAGGACTTAATCTGGTTGGCGCTTGAACGGTCATATGAGTGGCAGGGTTGATGCGTGGGAAACCCCAAAGAAAGAGCGAATTCATGATCTCGTCTTGCTTGAAGCTGTCAGATCACCGACCATCCACCGGAGCCCCCCCTGCCCTCAATTCATTGGCCTGCAGCACCACGCTTTTTCCACCTATGCACAGCCACCCCCATAGTTTCACACTTCGACTTGGAATCGCCACAAACGCGGATTTGTATGGTGGCGGGTCTTCTCTCAAAGGTCGCTGACGCCCATTTCTGAAATGTCCTTACTAGGCACAATCCCCTACTTCCAATTTTTTATTCATTAAGCAACCTAAACTTGGTAATGTACGAAAGCGACGAGAAAAACCTTTTCGATTACGTGACCCGCTCGCTTGACGAGGAGGAAAATTTTCACTTTCTCCAATTTGAGTTTCTGCAGCGTCTCAATCTCACGCAGTTCGAGGTGAGGTTGGCGCGACTGAAGAGCCGCATCCAGAAAAACAAAAAGGGGGACAACAGCGATGTCGAGACCCTGGAGAAAACATTAAGGGGCTATGGTTAGTTCGCTTTCTATATCTCATGCCATCCTCCACTTGCTCCCTATAGTCGCCAATGCATAGAAGCACGTGCCCACGTTGGTTCTCTCTCGCGTTGTACAAGTAATCAAACGGAAACTGTTATACAGATGCGCGTCCGGACGTTGAGATGATCGCAGGGCCCAAGAAGCTAATATCACCCACCAAATTATCCCTATAACTACAGCCCAAGCGGTCCGCGACTACAAACTCTTCAAGTCGCAGCAGCTCATGACGACCGTTGAGCTCTCGCATCGGAAACTTCTCCTGCAACGGTACTTCCAGCATTCGTCGGACTACAATGACCCTTACCAATCCCACTATGCATACTACAAGACGGCATCCTCTCCCGTCGACCCCCTGAGGAAAGCATTTATGCGACGGCTACCCTCCCAACTGACCTACTCACACGAGGAACGACGTCAGAGGGCTCGAGAGTTCGAGGAAGGAAAACCGCCCTTGATGGTTTCGAAGTTTGTTGATGGGCTGGTGAGGTTCGTCCTTGCCGTCACGGGAGGACTATTCCTGGTGGTCCCCATGATGATTATGGCCATTAAACCATCGGAAACGAAGAGTTTGATCATGGTCTCTGTGTCATTGTTGGTATTCTCGCTGGTCCTCGCGATGGGGATTAAGGTGTCGAACGTGGAGACATTGGTGGCAACTGCGACATATGCGGCTGTGCTAGTGGTGTTTGTGGGCACTAGTACAGATGGAACGGGTGCGTCGGGGGAACTGATGTCTAGTGGGCAAGGATCAAGCCGGTCCATGTAGGACAGTATATAACATCTTGGTGTATTGAGAGTTTAGACCATTAGTTTCCAAATGGGATCATTTCTGTGCTCGAAATTTCATAGCCAGTGGAATATAGGAGATGGAATTTAATATCAAATTGGCATTTAGATCGAATGAAGGGTTTGAAATGGCAAATCTGGACGCTACACCAACGTCATCAATAAGTGCTCATGTGTAATCACGGACTCAAGGCCCGTTCGTTGCACAGCCTCGCCTACGTTGCTTTTTCTCTCGCCTCTGGATATCCCCCACTTCCGACCACAGGTTTGGCCGCCTTAATTCCTGATATCCATCCGCCGCTTCCGGATACCAATGTCTTCACTGAGACATTACCGGAGGCTATGCTGCATATTGGGAAGTCCTTCTGTGCCAATAATCGTATAACCTGCTCGACAAACCCACCCCCCCCAACGCTTAAGGCCTCGGCCTGCCCACTATTCGCCTAGTATCTCCTGACATACAATTGTATGGCTACATTTAGGCTCTTACAGGGGGTGGGAACCCACAAAATAATTATAGGGACCTATGGGGACTTTTGGTTTATAATATAAAACCCGATGTGGCCCCAAGGGTTTTGTTTTCGCGCACGGCTATATGGGATTTTCTACAGGCCTATTCCTGATAGCCTGTCTTTCACCTGGCCCGCACCTATTTCCAACCTTTCTCTTAGAGACTAATATTCCGAGTACTCTTACACTGCTATGTCCAACGAAACAGCCACCAGGCAGAGCATTTCAGGAACACAAAGCTAGCCCACAGTTTTGCCCTTCTCTCTTCTGTACCAGCGCCAAAGGATGGTTCACATATTCCGCTCGGGAAAATCCAAATCTGAAAAGAACCGTCAAGCGCACACCGAGGGAGACTTCAGGCACTTAACTAGAAGCCAAGGACTTGGGGATCCGGAAGCAACAACTCGAAATACTCATCAGGAGAGGGAGTCAATATGGAGCTTATTCCACCCACAAAGGCTTTTTTCGCAGCGAAGCACTCCATTAGCACCTCGACGCGAACATCGAATAAGCCAGTCTCCTAGCCTCGGCGAACTAACATCTGGTATTACGGCATCTCTGTCGAATATTGGCGAAGGTCGAGCATCGCATGAACGGGCCCAGAGTACCCACTCTGGAAGATCGTGGAGTTCCCTGCATTCAGCAAAGGGGAGCAAGCTCTCCCGCATCTGGGGGCTTCTAGGCCAAAAACTACACCATGGGCGAAAGTCCTCCGATTCTATGCGAAGGGTGAAATCCCACCTATCAGGGCGATCATCCGGGGCGATGTCCTACAGCTCTCAGGCTTCGAAGGATGACCCGATCCAGCAAGCACTAGAAGCAATGAAGCTGAACCTGGACAATGCATTCAAAGATACAAAGTGGATACGGTTGGAGATTCCCACGGAAGATTTTGATTACCTGCTGGAAACTGGTGACTACCCGCAGGCGTTCAGGGTGGCGACTCTCGACCTGAGTGGGCATTTGGGTTTGCTTGGTACAACGGCCTCGCGAACTGAGATACATACGGTTCCGCCAGGTAAGTCATACCGCGAACAACATTGAGAATAAACGAAGCTGCGATGGTCCGGCTAATGCATATTTATTACACAATCAAATAGAGCTCGTAGTCATAGCAGACGAAGTCCGTCAATGTTGCTTACGACTACCGATCAGGACTGAAGCCAACGCCAAGCGGGAGGAATACCAACAAAGGGCCCGGAGACTGGCAGCGGCCAAAGATGATCTGGACAGATGGGAACAAGAGTTTCGCCAAGACAAGTATAGATGAGCTTCACGGTGGAATGGAGTTCCGGACACCAGGCCGGGAGTTTGAGAGAATTGAAGTTATAATGACCCATCGGGCACAACCGGGCCTTCGCACAGGTTGTCAGCTATGGCTTCCAGGACCTCGCGAATCGGGGCTCATTTTGAAGCTTGAGAGCTGATGGCTGCTAATAAGGCCCTGCTGAATGGAGTCATGACCAAGATCTGCCCAGGAAACCCTGCAACGATGATTTCCCCTTCTCAGGGACGGTGTTGCTAGTACGACAGGACCAGGATCATTGTTGCCGTCACCGTGTTGACGCGGTCGGGTTCTTCCGAGCCCTTGTCGCAACGTAGAACAGCCCAAGCTCTCTTCGAATCCGGACAGCGTAAGCTTCAGAAGGCACGTGCTGGCCTCATACAGATTGCTGTTTCCCGCATGCATGGCGGCGTGATAAATTACTAATCAGAGTGGTGCACCTTCCGGCACGGGCCTCATGTAGCTGAGGACAGGTCGATGCCTCTATTCCCAAATACGTCTAGCCAACAAAGGTCTTCAGTTTGTAGTCGCCGCAGCGGCGTTTCGTAATGTCTTCTTTTATCAAGAAAATCCTTGGCCGACCAAGAAAAGACGAACCAGGACCCGGAAACCAGACATTGGCGACCTCAAGCACAGACAAGCCAGCCCCAAATGATACGCCATCCAATTTCAAGGACTACACCAAGGCAGATAATAGGTACCATCACGATAATAATGGCACCTCTCACCTATCCGTCAACACTCAGGCAGTCATGCCCCTCGAACGCGGGTTTAGCTTGTGGGCTCGGAGGAAAAGCACCAAATCTTCCGGCCTCTACGCAGCGGGAGGGTTGAACAAATCACATACCTCTCTCAGCTCACAAACATCTCGCGGCAACCCTATCGACCAGGCCCTGGAGGCCATGGAACATCGCCTGCAAGAAACCGAACAACGTATAGATCTACAGCCGACGACGAAACGGAAGGTAATGCAAGAGGCTACAGCCACGGAACCCCACATGGAATCAAGGGACTGCGAGATGGCGTTCTTCGGGGCTGTTTACCAGCTCAGGTGTCGTATTTTGGAAGTCTCGACCACGTTGCAAGTTGATGAGGATGTGCACACTGCTCCTGCAGGTGGGAACTACCCTATCATGGGCACGACTGGAGCAAGAGATTTGAGCGCTAACATCATGACAGAGCTCGTGTGTATAGGGGACGACATCCGGCAGTGCTGCATGGGCATACCTCTCAAGTTCCATGTAGATGTATCGAAGGAGTACAAGGACCGGGCGTTGCGACTCAATTCTGTGAAGGAAGATCTGGCCAGATGGGTGACAGAATTTCGAGAAGCACAGGGTCGAGATTCCGAATCTGTCATTGAAACTGCCTCAGATATAGATAACAGAGATATTACAAATTCAAAGGAAGAAACCTAGTGTATGGAAAAGTCTCACTTAGTCCGAAAAATTAAACCACAGAACACCTCACAAATGGCTTGGCCCATGATTTCCACTAACTCAATATCGTTGCTATCCCAATTTCCCAGGCAGGGGCTGGAAGAATCTACGCAGATCCGAGTCCAGCGCCCAACACGCCTTCCCAGCAAATAGTGTCCCAGAACACTCTACGAAAGGAAAGGACAAATTTAAGGATCTTTGACCGCCGCATTCCGGCCGCGGCCACAAATAAGATTTACGACTGAAACGTGCCGTTCTCGGATACACTGCACGACACGGCTGCTCAAGCAAAGAAACCAGACGCCTTCGTCAAATTCGCCCCAAAGTACCTTGCGCCAGATGAAGACAATGCCAAGCTGTATCTCCTCGCCGAAAGCGGCAAGTCAGTAGCCCGAAATCCGAGGAAGCCTGTCAATAAAAAGCACGTCTATGAGCTTTATAGGGCCGACTTTGAGATACAAGGAATCAGCAAGGCCCCCCAGGCATTATAGGGCATTGCTTTCAGTCATGGTGGCCATATCCGAACACCTTGTGGACACCCTTCCTCCACTTGAGGAGGTGAGAGCGCAATGAGGCAAGGAACTATCGGGGGTTTGATTATACTGTTTGCCTTGGAAGGTTTGCCGGCATGTTGGTTGCTGTGGATTGCCTTGGAGAAGTCCTTGTCATTGAAATGCGGGACACGCTGAGTGTCATGAAGAAACAGCTCAAGAGATACGACACCATTGAACTTGGCAAAGACACCGACGTTGAGAAATTGGAAGCCAGGCCAGTCCCGATACGTCGGATCCCTCGGAATCAAACCTTCTGGGCATCCCAATACCTTTAGACAGTCCTAGTTGAAGTCTTTGGAGTTATGAAATTGCTCTATCCGACCGGCATCGTGCCCGTCACCTAGAGGGTCTGGTCACTTGCGAGACAAAAAATATGCCCAGGCTTCTCGAGACGTCCTTCGTGTTCAGCCTCGCTACCACTACCTGGTGTTACCGATTTACTCGCCAAAAACACGAGCTCATGAAGACGGACAGTCTCTCCACCGCAATCGTCATTTATCCATAAGAAGTTGAAGAAGCTAACGTCATGAGTAGCAAATTGACGAACGATCTTAATGCTAGCTTGAATCGGGCACGTCTAGCCAGTTTGGATCCAAGCAACCAACCTGCCGCATTCGCTTGCCGAGCTGCCCAAGCTTTGAAAGCCATAGCCGGCGGCCTTGAGGCCTTAGACAATCCTCCTATTAGCGACATCATATTTCTAGCCCCAACACGTAACATCGGTGCCCAAGGCTCCCGCATTGGGGGTATCATTTGTGTAACTGATTAGATGCCTAGGCCGGGCATTTCTTATTGGGTCACTCACCCACTTACTCGCATTGCCAAGTAGTCAAGCCTGGGAAAAGAAACGTTCCTGGAAGGAAACAAACGGTCGAGAGAAATTGGTATGCAGTAACTGGTGGAACACGATCAAAGGAGAGATAGCGGCTAGTCGGACTAACAATGAGATAATGAGAGGGAATGCCACAACCATACCGATGCAGTATTTACCTAGCATACATGCCCCCTCAGGAATACATCATATCAACACTAATACTTCCCACCTCAAACTAGCCCAGAAAACATTATCTATCACTAGGAGTAGTCACTACAGTGGCCATCGCCGCCGTCGCTAGATAATTTTGTTACCAAGCTTTGTCTGCTATCGATACTCTACTAACCACTGGTTCCAATGTCGCGAACCATACCGTGCTGTTTTATGCATTCCAGTACCGCAGAAATATTGCGCATACGTTGCTGGAATCATCCTATGGCACGTTTACGTTGACTCCAAGAAGTTCAAGTTCGAGCTCAAGCTCTCCTCTCCTAGGCAACTTCTGTGGCTGTGCCGAGTATTGAATGTGGCGTAAAGCCGAATGCAAGGATTCCTGGATGAACTTCCCCTTTGGGGTCTGGCACCAATCGCCCCCGCCTTCCTTCAACGTCCTGCATAGTGTTTCGTTCCACACAACATAGTTGCTGTGAAATGACATGGAAGCCTCTTCCCTGTTCATAATTGACTACTGCGGCTAATCAGCTCCCACGTGCAGCACCACATTTCTGCTCCTGGTATCCCCAACTAACTATGCATTGTACAACAGAGCCTATGCTCACATGGCGCTGACCTCCAGATTGAAAGGGATTTTTCCCACCCGAAAATCGTGGCGGGCGAGATCGAGGATCAGTACGGAGAAGCGCCCGTCGTCAGGGTCGGGGCCGCAATCACAGTCGCAATCAGACATGATTAGCGAAACTGCGGAGCCGGGCACAGTAATCTACGATAGTGGAGAACGACAAAAAATACACGGAGGGAATGATGTCGAAAGTGTTAGCAATGAGTCCCAGGGAGTCAGTGCCACAGGGGTGAGAAACTTGTTAGAGGACGATGACAAGAGTGTTCCTCCGACCGACAGCAGCAATCGTCCACCATCGACTCTAGGTCCGATTCAAGAAGCCGACATGACAACAACAAAGCAGACAGGTGACGAGGCCCGCTTAACCACCAAACCACTCCCCGGCCGGAACGGGAAAACGGGCACAACACCCCTCCATGCCGACTTCGAAAGAAATCTCAAGGCCGCCGTAGCTCAAGATACGAAGCCAAAGCCAAAACCGAAAGCGAAGGGGAGGGGAGATGGAAAGGGCGGGAAAGCATCATCCCTATATTCAGCGTTTTCGATATCAGTGAAATCCCAGAAATCAGCGTCTTCCGTCATCACGTTTAGCTCCCAGGTGTCGAATAGGGACCCTGATCCGGTTGGCATGGTGCTGGGCACTATGGGGGGGTGGCTTGGGGAGGGACTCGGGGTGGTGGAAAAGAGCGAGAAAGGGAGCGGCAAGGGGAAGGTGAAGAAGAAGAAGAAGGACGAGAGGAATGAGAAGGAGGAGATTGTGTGGATGTTTATCCATGCTGCGACCGCGCTGAAGATGGACGTTGAGCTGTATGCCGGGATATTGGGGGAGGAGAAAGGGGGGGATGAAAGGGAGGAGGAAGTGCATACTGCGCCTATTGGTTAGTTGCTCATATCTCATTCCCCTAGGCCTTTGCCCAAAGGATGATATGTGTTGCTTATTGAGAAGGATTGACGAAATGCTAACGAGGACCGACGGAATGCTGCAGATCTTGTGAGAATAGGCGACGACGTACGACAGGCTTGCAAGGTTCGTTCTTTGCAGAACTATATAAAAATGGGACAATTCGGGGAATTGAGGACCAGAGCGTTAAACTTGTCGGAGGCGAGAGAAGGGTTGAGTGCTTGGTTTATGGAGTTTAGAAGTCGGCGTGTGGAATGAGACAAGTAAAGGAAATATGAGGTTCGGGAATGTGAACAGAACCTTGAAGTTAGCATGGGAGCGTTGGGCTAGTGCATGATACTAGGGTACATCGCACTTGGACACGGCAAGCCCACTATATATTTACATATATTGAGGCCTCAGGTGGGCGCAGCTATTTGCTATTCTTGTATGATAATATGTTTAGGTGTGTGTATATATCCGCAGCCAAGAGCCTGAGCCTTGTGCACTTCACCTCAGCGCGAAGAGCGTACAAGCTAGATCGCCAGACCCCAGTTGATATCTTGGAGAAGACACAACTAAAGTGTCGTCCCTAAGAAGTGCCCTCCGTATCATTTACACAACTCGAACCTCACCCATCTCAAGTTCCAGTGGCCCTAGTTTCGCCTTCTTCCGACTACCTTCCCGCGCGTTATCTGGATCACTCTCTGGCTCAAAAGGTCCAACGTCAATAAGCTGCCCCCCAACCCTCTGATACTCATTACCACATGGCTCCCTACCGCTCCCAATACATTCAACCCTTGCCAAAAACGAAAAATAATGCATCTCTTGAAAATCATGCATTAAAAGCACCGCGATCTCGACCTCTTCGTCATCTCCTCTCTTCGCAAGCTCAACCCCGGCCCGTCTGAGCGATTCAATCCTCCTCCCCAACCTCTCCTCCGGCCTCGTCTGGGTTGCCCCCTTCTTCCCAAGAGGAATGTCTCTGCTAAATTCCCACTTCCCCTCTGCATTCGGATTTCTGCGGAAGCCCACGCTTAGCATGAACCCACTGATAACCAGCGCCGAGGGGAACTTTCCGTCCTGGTGACTCATGTCCAGCGCCATTTCCCAGTCTTTATCCCACTCCAGTTGCACGACCTCCCGCTTGCCTTCCTGCTGTTTCTCTCCCTCAGCCTTGTCGCCCGCCGAGTACTCAGCCACAACCTCCACCCTAGGGACGAGCCCATTTGCCAAGGGATCGAAAAAGCCCGTCCTGGGACCCTTCCAATTAATCCCTCTCAAAAAATCATAACACGGAAACGACAGCATCCCCTTCTTAGCAGCCGGCCAGCTGGAACTTTTCCACCCCACCCACGACCAACTCGGGAAGCACATCCTGCGCACTAGCGGCGTGTCGGCGTCGTCGCGAATAGTATCCCATCCTAACGCCATGACCAGCAGTGCCGTCGGCCTCAGCGGGTCGTTGCCAGTCATCAACTTGCGATGGTTAGGAGGGACGAGCCATCTCTCGTCGTGGACAGGAAGGCCGCAAAGCGAGTGGACTGGTGGATCCATGCTCTTCATCCTCTGCAGCAACCCAAAACACGCATTCACTGCATCGGACTCCCACGACAAATCCCTATAAAAAAACTCGGAAACAATGCCATGAATCTTCCTCTTCTCAAAATGCTCCGTCTCCACGTCCTCGAACAAGGGCATGATACCCAACCCCTGCTCGAAGAAATTCCAGCCGGTATCTCCAGCCCCCAAGTCTATCCGGTCGTATTTCCGTTCAGGGGGAGTCACAATACTCTCCAAAGACTGCACACTCCTACACTGGAAATAGACCTCCTCGACGGTAAAAACAAGCCTTCTCGTCGATAGCAAACCCTCCTGGAAAGTCCATCCCCTCGAATTCCACTTCCCCTGCAGCGCCAACCTATTCCCCGATCCCGCGCGCACGAAAACCCGCCCTCCGACCCTACACCTCAGCTGCGGTAGTCTCTTTCTAGACCCCACGCCCGGAAGCCCAAACTCGGGTCCCTCTCCCGCGGCGGCAATTATGGTAAGAAAAGACGTCGAGTAAATACCCGCCATGATCCCAACCTGTCTTGCCTTCTCCTCCGGATTGTCCTGCGGGATGCAGTATCTGTCCACCCAGAGGTACCTCATGCGCAGCCTCCTAACCACTTCCATGGCGTCGTCGATGACTTTCGGAACCTCGGACGGCAAAGTGGGAGATTGCGGCTGCGCGTAGTTTGTTTCCGACGGCGAGACGCCCCAGATGTAGCTCAGGGTTACGAAGGGACCCATGGAGGTGGTGTAAGGGGTGATGTCGCGGGTCGTGCAGTCGATGACGTGGATACCTAGTTCCTCCTGTTCCGGCTTTTGCTGTTGACCTCCCGACGACAACGAAGATGCCGGCGGCGTAGAGCGACACCCCCCGGCATGATTCTCGGCGCAATAGTCCAGCCAGCTCCTCAGGAGACCAAATTCTACCTTCTCCGCATCTAGCAGCCTGGCGTATACATCAAACACCCCGGTCGCCGCCGGGCCGGACCCCACGATGTAAGACCCGAACGTGAGGCGATAAACGGACTTTGTGTAGACGAAATTATACAAGGGGGCTTTTCCGGCTCTGGAACGCTGCGTTCCACTGCCGCCGGTCGTGCCGCCAGTACTAGCAAGGGTAGTATCAGAGAAATTCGTCATTCCGTCCACCATAATGAGGTCCGAGAGCGGTAGACCTTGCTCTTGCTCTATTCTGGCTGCTACGGACGGTTGGAGAGAAACCTCCCGAGATAGGCAGGAGGATAGGAAGGTGCATAGGCCACATGGTGGGTGCTTTTGGCCGGAGGTGGTGTCTGAGGAATCTAGTTGTGCGGCTGTTGCGTAGTAGAGGTCCGGCCAGTGGTTTTCTTCTGCATCGTGCTCGAAGCCCGAGAGGCAGGTTGGGCAGAGGGTGGAGCTAATGTCAGGGATGGAGTTGAAGTCACCTCCATCGGAGAGGAATGGGTAGGGGTCGGCCATGGGTGTATCATTTGTTGCTGAGCAGTTAGTTACATGCTTGGGCTGACGGCGGAGGTGGGATATATTTCAAGTTGTCTGCCGAGAAGAGAACAGCTAAGGATTTCACAGCGCACCTATTGATCTCTAGAACGAACCAAAAGAGACGTGGCTCTAGGGTGGCTATTGCAGCTATAGTACCCAATGAGGGCTGTAAAAGATCCATGTTGATCGCCACCTCCCTACCTATGCATGATGCGGGTTATAGCCGACTTTTTCTTGTGTCTACTTGATCCTTCAAACCTCCAATTCTGTTTAGCAAGCTTATAGTAAAAAGCGGCACGGATTACATTGGTACCATGTGTAGCGGTGGCTGCAAGACCAGGTAGGTAATCCGGTCCTTCAACCAATCTGATATACTGAGCTGACATATGGGCTCCTGCCAAATTATTCGCTCCGGTACTAGCATACATGCCTTCCGCTGGTAGTACCTCCGTGACTGGGAAAAGACCTACCAACTATGTATGACTGGGAATCGTTCTGTGACTAAGCCTGAATGCAGACCACCAACGTACCACAGGCAGAGAAAAGCGGCCGCGTGGAGCGCGCAATCACCGACATGATGCAGCATGCAATGTGCAGCAAAGTCCACCAAGTCCTATCTACAGCTCGGAGTACCTGGATACCCAACAATTAAGGTTGCGATCAAGGAAACGCCCGGAACGCTCCCCAGAAGATCAACACATACCTACCTACCCCACACATCTCATTGGGGTACGCAAAGATGCCGTAAAGTGGCGATACTCGACTACATAGCCAGATATTGCATGTGATACTGAGGTCCTGGGCGAAGGGCAGATCAGCGGATGATATACGGCGATAGTGTTTGGTATTGCTTTGGTTGGCGTACCGACAGCACATATGCAGACACGTGGACGTCACCGGACCTGCGACATGGTGGCCGGTTGGACTAATACAGACAGTTTCCTATCTGCTGGTATTATTAATGCGGTTGAAGCCTGATGGGAAGGCCGACATAGGGGCGGCCATCAAATATCAAATGACACGTTCAAGACCGTGCTACCCTTGAAGGACCCAGAAGAACCCTGCAACCCAATCGCCCGGGCGAGATTAGCGCGGCAGAGGCTGCCGCAAGAACCCGCCGACCGACTTTTCCCACCTCCCGGCCCACCATCTCCTTCTTCCGTCTCTAGCACTTTTCCTGATACAACTTGCTTCCCGCTCGGATTATCAATCGGGAGACGGTCCGACCTCGAACCCAACACAATCCGGCCGGCTGATGGTCCTTTTGGCAATGCTGAGATGAAGACGATTCGGGCTAGCGCATCATGACTGCCACTGCCGCCGTACACAATGTGATACAACCCCCGCACCATCCAAAAGCAGCAGTAGGAGAGAGCGCCGTCAGCTTCAGGCTCCCAACATCACCACTAAGCAGAAGAACCACCAGAAGTCGGAATTAGCGACAAACAATCCCACCACCCAATCCAGATATATCCTCCTAGTCGTCGTCGTCATCAACATCATCATCAGCATAATCACCCTTGCAGCCCGGAACTCGACCCCAGCTCCCACAGCGCGACCACGCGGTCGAAAACGGCGCGCGAATACCCGCCTCGGCTTCCCACGAGAAAGAAGCTACAGGAGAAGAAAAGCGAAAAAGTACCATGACGATGAACCACCACGCACCTGTCGTCGGCCCCGCGGCCACAATGACGCAAACAGCGACTCATCATCCGCTGCACCAGCAGCACCAGCAGCAGTACTACCAGACACACGCTCAGCACGGGCAACCGCAACCGCAACCGCAACAGCAACAGCAACAGCCGAACGGAGCTGGAGCTGGACCCGGAGCCGGAGTCGGCGGACGAGGCACTCTCGGTTTCACCCATCCAGAACGCAGCAATGTCCACCCACCCGTATCGAATAATCAGAACGGACGGCCGTGGGCGGGGACGGCATCGACGGTGAATACTAATCAACACCCGCATCAGCAACAGCCTGGAAACCATGTTAGCAACGGAACTAATCAAACCCAACCCCCGACCACTACCAATAATCGTAATCTTAGAGTCGCAGCCGTCGCGAGATCCACTGCCGCCGCAAACCAAGGTCCAGCACCGAACGACACGCCCGTACAGTCCAGCAGCAGCAGCAGCAAGCGACCGTCCAGCGCGCCCGGCAAGAACAACTCGTCCTCCAAACGAGCATCCTTCACAGCCTCCACTGCGACCGCAAACACATCCGGTGACGAGACCGGGTCCGATCCCGACACGGACATAATGACGCGAAGACGGCCGTCCATAAAACCGCCCTTGATGCGATCCAAGAGCGAACACAGCCTGCGACGGGACGTGGTAGATTCCTCCGAGGATGAGGACGTGCTGGACGAGAATGGACCGCGACACGGGTTTGAGGATCACTACCAGAGCGAGGAGTTTGTGAGCCAACTGGCTAGCGTAAGTTTTATTTCTTTCTTTCTTTCTTGGTGTCTTGATATCGGCGCATCCGGGGTTTGGCGGCAAGATTCGGGGTGGTGGACGCATATGAAAGATGAAGGGGGGAAGTTGGAACCATTAGAACAGTATCAAAACTCTTGGACGACGACCACACGACTGCCCACACACGACTGCCCATGTCGACGACAACTTGCGACCGAGGACTGCGACACAGCCTGGAGCCATTCAAGGACCCGATTTGACTGCGCCGAAAGCAACAAAACTTGGGACGGGTGATATTATATTGAGAATCAAGTTGAAGAGCTTGGGAGCATTGGGCACCGTGGTACTTCTGAAAGGGGTAATGTGAGGGCACCACGGGAAGGTACCGCCTCCTTCCCATGACTCTTCACAGACGGAAGCGGCAGGCGGCTGAGCTTCACTCTGGAACTCGCACCTTCCCCGATATTCACCATACCAAGCAACTCGGCATCGCGCGGACCTGGCTGCCTGCGGGAAGGCACTTACGACCTGGCCGGACCGAATGGAGACCGCAAGCCACTGCCCACCTGTCGAGCACAACCCCTCCGCACATCTTCTTAGCACACATAACAAGTTGGTTTCCAACTTCTTCACCCATTTCCCTTGCTTTCAGGCAGCTCCATTTAAAACATTATTTTCTACTGCTTTACCCCAATCCCCAACTCCTAACGCCGGTGTTCGTACCCACACAATCTGTCAATCCCAAACATCGTGGCCTTGCGCATCAGACTGCCAATCTTTTCAGGCTGGCCAAGCCCACACCCAGCTCCACCACAAAGTCAATTCCAAATCTGCGAAACTCAACACAACAAGGCAAAGAAGCTAGCTACTCGGTTGGTAACCAACCACGCCGAGCTCAGGACCCTAAACACCAACCGGCTGCCTGCTCCCCTGAATTAGCTCAATCCGCCCGGAGTCGCCAATTGATGCCACCATGAAGTTCTCAGTTCCCCTCCCGGTCTTGCCCCCAGGTCCCACAGAGCTTGCATCTGAACCGCCTGTTATTGCTGTCTCCAATGAAGCCGGACCCAGAGAAACCCCCTCGGCACCACAGGAAGAAGAGCTAGTGGACCCAATGGAGCAAGAAGAGCCAGCAGAGCCCACTCCCTCGTCTTCAACTGGCTCTGGCCAGGATCCCAATGAACCAAAAGTCCATACTCCCGGGTCCCGAAGAAGCTCCAGCTCTAGCGTACCCTCTGCCCTTCGCGCTAGTCTTATCCCAGGTAATGGCCTGGAGCTCGTCACATGCGAAGAACTCGAGCGCCAGAAGGAACTGCTAGTAGCGGCGGGAGTCACACAGCTATGGGAGATCCAGCCAAATAAGGAGGAAGGCACAGCCCCGCTCTACACGTCGTTGAACATTCCCGAGCCAGCACCCCCCGTGAGCGAGGAGGAAGAGTACCTCGCTCGGTTCCGAAACTCGTACTCTATATACGCCCCACAAATGGCTGTCACGAAGCACTCGCATCTCAAGTCACGCCCTGCTCCCAAGCCTGGACCACCTCCCCGACGCGAGCATCCGGAATACCTCGAACATGGACCTGTGGACCTGGATGAATTTCTGAAGAATTGCGATTGGAAATCTTCAACACCTGCTAACCCCGTGCAGAACTGGTACATGTACTACACAGACAAGCGACACGAAACGACTGGAAAACCCAAGCCGCTAGACTACGAGGTTGCCGACTGGCGCATGCGAGATCGCCTCAAGACGGTATCGGCAGCCCTGGCCGTGTGCCTCAACATAGGGGTCGAGCCACCAGACCAGCTCAAGACGAACCCAGGTGCCAAGCTCGAGGCCTGGCACGACCCGACCGCCCCTCCCCTCAAGAACGCCCTGGAGACGATTGGTAAGGCCCTTCAGCAGCAGTACACGGTGTTGGCGGGGAGGACGCGATACAAGCAGTACCTGGACCCATCCGTGGAGGAGACGAAGAAGTTTTGCATATCCCTCAGGCGTAATGCGAAAGACGAGCGAGTGTTGCTTCACTACAACGGCCATGGAGTTCCGAAGCCGACCTCCTCCGGAGAGATATGGGTGTTCAACAAGAACTACACCCAGTACATCCCGGTATCCCTCTACGATCTCCAGCACTGGCTGCAGGCCCCAACAATATTTGTGTGGGACTGCTCCGAGGCTGGGAACATCCTCACAAACTATGACAGGTTCGTCGAGAAGCACGAAGCGGAGGAGGAGGAAGCAGCGGCTAGAGACCCGACATACGACAAGATGAACTTTCGCCCATACATACACCTTGCAGCATGCCAGTCCAAGGAGAACCTCCCCACGAACCCCCAACTACCTGCCGATCTCTTCACCTGCTGCCTCACAACGCCAGTTGAAACAGCCCTCTGGTTCTTTGTCCTCCAGAACCCTCTCAAGACAGACCTCACTCCCGAACGGGCCAAGAAGCTACCTGGAACCCCCCACGAGCGGCGATCCCCACTCGGAGAGCTTAACTGGATTTTTACTGCCATCACCGACACTATTGCTTGGACAACACTGCCTCGACCGCTGTTCCGCCAGTATTTCAGGCAGGACTTGATGGTTGCAGCGCTGTTCAGGAACTTCCTCCTTGCCCAGAGGATCATGTCTGTCTACGGTTGTCATCCCCAGTCGTACCCCACGCTTCCCGACACGCGCCAGCACCCACTATGGGAGTCTTGGGATCTTGCCGTCGACATGGCTCTCGCACAGCTTCCCATGATTGAGCGCAAGGAGGCGGATGGCATCGAGTTTGAGTACCAGCCGTCGAGCTTCTTTACCGAACAACTCACTGCATTTGATGTATACCTGACAAGAGGAGATGCAATGGCACAGAAACCCCCAGACCAACTGCCTATCTTGCTCCAAGTCCTGCTCAGTCAGCAGCATAGGGTTAGGGCGTTGATTCTTCTTGGTCGATTCCTCGACCTCGGGCCATGGGCTGTGCAGCTGGCACTGAGTATAGGAATATTCCCTTATGTCCTTAAGCTGCTGCAGTCCACGGCTGCCGAATTGAAGCCTGTTATGGTTTTTATTTGGACACGAGTTCTGGCTGTTGACATCTCCTGCCAGGGTGACCTTATCAAGGACAGCGGATACCAGTACTTTGCCCAGATTCTCAAACCCACCGAAGGACTACCTGTCGTCGACGGCGACGAGCACAAGGCCATGTGCGCCTTCATTCTGTCGATGGTGTGCAAGGGCCCGCACAGGGGTGGACAGACGGTGTGCAATCAGAGCGAGGTGATGACGTCGTGTCTCCTTCATTTGAGGAACATGGACAACATGCTTCTTCGGCAGTGGGCATGCTTGTGCATTAGCCAGCTCTGGGAGGATTTCCCAGATGCCAAGTGGCGAGGTATCAGGGAGGGCGCGCTTGCGGCGCTGATTGTACTGAGGAATGATCCGTACTGCGAGGTACGAGCTGCCATGCTGTATGCCATGACGACGTTCTTGGGAATGCCCGACCTGACCGACGAGGTTGTACGCAATGAAGAGGCTGCGGCTTGGTCTGTCCTCGAGATGGCCAATGACGGCAGCCCGATGGTTCGTAGGGAACTCTTGGTGTTCCTCTCTCACTTTGTCCAGCGATACGAGAACAAGTTTATCGTGGCCGCGTACGAGCAGCTCCTCGAAGAAAAGGAGTATATTCTCTTTCCACCTCAGGACGATGGAACCGAGCACAAGATGGGTCTGCACTATGCTCGACCGGAGAACCGAAACAAAGATGGGAGCATAAACCCATCTGCTCACGGCCTTTCACACAACACCCTCTATGCCGCCATCTGGAAGCATCTGATGGTGATGACCGTAGATCCCCATCCCGAAGTGCAAAGAGACGCTACCAGCATTGTGGACCTTGTCCATAATGCTGTTCTTGCGTCTCCCATTGGTGAGCAGGCACAGAGCCTGATGGTTGATGTTGAACGAAGAGCCCGCAGGACCGTCCAGAAGAACCAGGCATCTAGTAACCGCACCAGCCTTGTCTCCCCCACAACCACTGACATCGCATCCGAGCCATCTCTCGGGCTGCTCAAGAGGACGGCAAGTTTCT
This sequence comes from Zalerion maritima, assembly GCA_022664585.2. NCBI lineage: Eukaryota > Fungi > Ascomycota > Sordariomycetes > Lulworthiales > Lulworthiaceae > Zalerion > Zalerion maritima. Next base: position 30,218 of record JAKWBI020000124.1, on the reverse strand, counting down.
TCTTTGGTCAGATAATGTCTCAGGACAGGTCTTCTCCGCCGCCGTCGCCCGGACTTGGCACCAAGCGAGCATCCACTGGGACCAAGATTGTTGCGCCCGAGGACCAGAATAGGGAGGCCTCGAGCCAGGCAACATATCACACCTCTAAGGAGCCCGTATCTGGAAGGTTCGAGCAGCGCAGCATGAAGCAAATGCCCTCGCTACCCCTCAAGAGTTCTTTCCTCCAATGGTCGATCGAATATTTCCGCGAACCCCAAATGCGACCGAACGAGTCCGAGGAGCCTGGAAGCACTGAATACAACGAGAGGCTATGGCGTAGGTCGAGGAACGAGAACATTCTCCGAGAGACGCAACCCCAGAAGCAACATGCCGGTTCCCACAAGTGGGACAACCAGGTTGCCCTGCTAGACAACAGGAGCCAACCAACTCGCATCGCCTTCCACCAGTTCGAGAACCACATGGCAGCTGCCGACAATGGGAACACGGTGACCATCTGGGACTGGCAGAAGCCCTACTCGCTGAACAGGTTCTCGAATGGCAACCCCGACGGGTCCAAGATTAGCGACATCAAGTTCATCAACGAGGATGACCAGGCCTTCCTCATGACAGGATCGTCAGACGGCGTCATGAGGGTGTACCGTAACTACGAATCCGACAAGAGCATCGAGCTTGCAACATCATGGCGAGCCCTGACGCACATGGTGCCGAGCAATGTCAACTCTGGCATGGTGTTTGACTGGCAGCAGGTGACTGGCCGTGTGCTTGTCGCTGGAGATATACGTGTCATTCGTGTCTGGGCTGCTGCATACGAGACCTGCATCATGGACATCCCCGCTCGTTCCGGGTCCTGTGTTACCTCTCTCACTTCGGACCAGATGACTGGGAACCTTTTTGTCGCTGGCTTCGGGGATGGAGCAGTCCGTGTCTTTGACACTCGCTGCCGCCCCCAGGACAGCATGGTCCAGAAGTGGAAGGACGACAGCGACCGACAGTGGATCAAGAGTGTCCACATGCAGAGAGGTGGCCAGAGAGAGCTGGTGAGCGCGAGCAGAAACGGAAAGGTGAAGCTCTGGGACATCCGAAAAGATACCCCCATTGGTGTCATTCGAACCACAAAGGAGACGTTGAGGACGGCAAGTGTGCATGAGCATCTGCCAGTCTTTGCAGTGTATGTTTTTTCTTTACTATTCTCCTTCCACACCGTCTGCTGTTTCGTGCTGCTGTCCGCATCTGGCGTTTTCCCTTAGACTCGATGCCGTTTCCCCAAAATACTGACCCCCGTTTTTTAGCGGCACTTCTGGCCATCTTGTCAAGGTCTTCAACTTCTCTCCCGGCGAGGAGCTGTCCCGCTACGAACCGTACACACGCTTCCTCCAGCAAAACCGTGCCTCTCCAATTGCCACGACTGCTTTCCACCCGCACAAGATGATCCTTGGCTCTGCTGCTCGTGGCGACAACCACATCAATATCATTGCATGTGAACACGACAACACTTCGGACCGTTTCAGACCATAGAGTAGGTCGTTCTGCAGGCTATCCTGATGGAAGAAGCAGCCTGAGGCACCGGTGTCTCTTTCACGCCAAGAATGTTGCATGCGATGCGGAAGCGCTCAATAATACGAGACGGGAGGAGATGAAGAATAATGGGTTAATGAGGGGGCTTGGGCGTCGGGGATTAATAAGGGGTTGGGGAAGATGGTAACGATGCATAATCATTCACATCCGTACTTGACGCTGACATCGATGAACACTATTGGGATACCTGCTCTCTCGGTGCCGGAATCAGGAGATTCCTCTAGCTTCCCACTTACGCCATTGCTCCATGGCTTTAATGAAATTGCTCCTTTGGTGGCCGCGCATGAGCGGGGTGAGCAAAATGGTACAAAAATGATACAAAAATGAGAGTGAGGAAAACTCTAGAATGGACCTACACACTACTTTTCCATCCATGTTTTAACTGCACAGCCAGGTACATTTTTTGATTTCTTCTTCTTTTTCTCCTTTGTTTCTTTTCTTCTACTCTTTGCACAATGGAGGTGGCCCTCATCTCGGGCGTCTTTCACCTCATAGCGATGGTGGTAGCGATGGGATGGCGATGTGCTTGCGATTTCTTGCTCGTGGGTGGGTGGGTCGCTGTTTTGTTTGCACCATTAAACTCCCACATAGTCCCTAGACGGCTAGAGGTGACGTACTAGGTAATTATCTATTTTATGGAGTTTTCGAGTCGATTCCAATCTTTCACCGCAAGACGATTTGGGTCCCGTGATGTTGGGAGTGTTAGTCACAATCGCAGCCTGAAGCATCCGAGATATGCAAAGAGATAGAGCCCGATATATATATATATATATAGATATATATATATATCGAGCTCTCCACGGGCCTTCCGAGCTGGAATTGGACATGTCGAGATGTTCCAGAGGTGTATACTGGAGTCACGCTACCGTCGGGTGGTTTATAGTGGGTCCCGTGGTGGGCAGTTCCTGTGCTGTAAAATGGCCATCAAGCTACTGTATGCTCCTAATGACCACCACCGAGACGGTAATATATCGGCATCTGTTGCCAGCTGGTCCCGCTTTATGGGAGGAAGGACCTGGTTAAGTGACTTTCGGTTGGTACCTGCCAAGACTTGTGGATGGAGGGGCAATTTCTCGGCTGACCCTTCTCTCAACGTCCATGTCTGAAAGCAGCGACTGCCCCACCATAGAGACTGCTCCGCAAGTCGGGGGGAGCGATGCAGCTCACCAAACGTCACACCAGAAAGCTTTCCTCTCTTCCCGAACACACGGCGTGACTCTTCATCCAGAACAGAAATCGCTCGGCCCTTTGGAAGCTGGTGAGTATGAGTCTTTTTAAGAATATCGAGGCTATTTACAGCCTCATGCTCCTTCCCGACCCCGACCCAATGCGCTGTTCCTGCTCTCTCGACCTTCCAAATCCAACTGTTATACAAACCTATACTTATTCACCTCTACCAAGGTCAATCAGTGCTCAACACCAGAGCACATCATCACCATCATCACCACAGCCATGTCGGAACCAAGCTCGTCCAACCCTCCACCCGCCGAGGAACCCTCAGCATCTAGCGAGGCTCCCGCAGGCGAGTCCAAGAAGGGCGCAAAGAAGGCCGCCGCAAAAGCAAAGAAGGAGGCAGAGAAGGCCAAGAGGGCAGCAGAAAGAGAAGCCCAGCTAGCCGCCCAGAAAGCAGCAGCGGTAGCAGGCGAGGACGACAACGCTAAGCACAACTACGGAGAATGGACTCCCCACACCCACGTCGACCACAAGCGACTACACGTTCGCGACACGACGGCCGCCGACGAGGGCAAGGTCATCAAGGTGCGCGCATGGGTGCAGAACTCGCGAATGCAGGGGGCAAAGATGTGCTTCCTCGAGCTAAGAGAGGAGCGCAACTGGACCATCCAGGCCATCGTGGCAGCCACAAACCCCGAAGAGAAGGAGGACCCCGTGTCCAAGCAGATGGTGAAGTGGGTGGGAGCCATCCGCCCAGAGTCCTTCGTGCTGGTCGAGGCAGTCGTCGCCAAGCCATTGGATCCCGTCAAGAGCTGCAAGGTTTCCGATGCCGAACTACATCTCCGGAAGGTCTACACGATTGCCTCCGGACCAGAAGCGCTGGTTCTCCAGCTTGGCGTGGCAAACAAGCCCGTCACCAAACTCGACGAAGAGGATACCGCAGAGGAGACGGCAAAGGCAGTTGAGGCTCTGAGCGTATCGGACGCTGCCGCATCCGCCGCCCCGGCAGCCTCCCTGGCAACTCATCTCAACAACCCCGTCATGCACAAGCGCGCCCCCATCCAGCAGGCCATTGCCGATGTGAGGATGGCCGTCCGCAAACTATTCTCGGAATACCTTGACGATCGTCGCTTTGTCCAGTTCGAGGCGCCCTGTCTCATCGGTGCTGCTTCCGAGGGTGGCGCCAACGTGTTTCAGCTCCCCTACTTCGAGAAGAGCGCCTGCTTGGCCCAGTCTCCACAATTCTACAAGCAAATCGAGATTGCCGGTGGGAGGAAGCGTGTCTACTGCATTGGTCCCGTGTTCCGCGCCGAGAACAGCAACACCCCAAGGCACATGACCGAGTTCACCGGTCTCGATCTGGAGATGGAGATCGAAGACCACTACCATGAGGTCCGGAACATGCTCGAGGGAGTGTTGCTACATATCTTCCGAGGCCTCAAGGATCGTTGCGCTGAGCAGATCGAGCTCGTGCGCTCCGTCTACCCCTGCGAGGAATTCATGGTCCCTGCACACGGCAAGGAGGTCCGTCTAACCTTCGCCGAGGGACAGAAGCTCCTGCGCGAGGAGGGACCTGAGGAATTCAAGGATGTCTTGGATGATGAGGATATGTCAACCCCTCAAGAAAAGGCTCTCGGTGCCCTCGTGCGCAAGAAGTACGGCGTCGATTTCTACGTTCTCGACAAGTTCCCCGAAAGCGCCCGTCCTTTCTACACCATCGAGGACCCACACAACCCCAAAGTGACAAACGCGTACGACTTCTTTATGCGCGGCCAGGAGATCCTGAGCGGCGGCCAGCGTATCCACGTTCCCGAGTTGCTGGAGGCTAGGCTGAGGAAGAAGGGTATCGATCCCGCTTCCCCCGGTATTAAGGAGTACGTGGATGTGTTCAGGAGCGCGGGCGTGCCGCCTCATGGTGGCGGTGGTATCGGTCTTGATAGGGTGGTGGCATGGTATTTGAACTTGCCGAGTGTGCATCTTGCGAGTTACTACCCTAGAACGCCGAAGAGGTTGCTGCCATAAGGGAGCATATGGAGACGGCCATTTGAGATATGTGGATGAACGAGGCGAGTCGAGTTAAATTAGCAAGTTAGCACCCAGTATGCGAGGGACGGCAGCTTCAGACGGAAGCCGAGGTCTTTTTCCGGGCGCAAAAGCTCTAGCGGTTTCCGTAGTTCGTACGGTCTCTCCAAGGCCAAAGAGTCTCTTACACATGAGAGGTTTGCCCCCCTTTATCAGGCAGACGAATGCTAAGTTAGGTAGTTCAACACGATACAATGGGCATGAAAAATGACTTGTTTCGAATGATGCCAATATTCTAAGGGTCGCTGTGAGGTCTGATTTTCCCATATCCGCTTCCGAATACCACGTCTGCATCACTGGCTACGAAACACATGGCATAGTAGGTAGCAACGGGATTGTATGGTTCCTACCTACCTACCTAGTTGGGGTTGGGTGAGGAGAGAGAATATCCAACATTGTGGCGTTTACAGTGTGGGAGGGCGAGGAGAATGAGGATGCACGACTCGATTGTGTCCTCCGAGTGGATGGAAGATTATGGGCAGCAAGACTAGGGGAGGGGGGGTACTGGTGTATTACTTGGCTGGCGAGGTTTTATAAAGTCGGGATTCGTCGAGACACGTAAGCTGGGTGGAAGGAATAGAGTGGATAGGAGAGAGGAAATTGTTGAGTACGTGGGTGTGGAGCTTGTTATAGGCGGGTTCCGAGGGCAGTCCTGATCTGCCACTTTCCAGCTACCTTTGAACTTGAAAAGTTGCCTCTTTCTCTCCTGGATTTCTGGCATTTTGGGGACTCGTAAATCGAGGAGTGAGTGGCGTGTAGTGAGATCAAACAAGTTTCTTGAGATGCGATATTTCGGAGTTTTTCTTATATTCCTCTATATCTTTCTTTCTCCCATAGACAGACGGGCGAATGCTTGTGCTTGATAGTCGAGCTCTTCAGAACCCTCCCCCCTCTAGTCGGTAGGTAACTTTGGAGAGGCTCTTGTGCCCAACTCGGACTAGGTGATTTGTGTGCACCAAACTTTGATTCCTTCAGCCACGTTGAAGCCATAAGGTCTGCACTGGGCGGTGTGGGGATGAATTATGCCGACCGGACCTAACGGTATCCAGCCCTTTGCGCCTGGAACATGATATCAACGGACTATTGACTTTTTTCAAACTTGTAATACAAAGGCAGGACCCCGGGCCCTGGGATTGCGCGACAAGAGCCGCAAGCACTCTACCCTTTGTTGCATCGCTCATCCCACAGCCATCTTTTACTTCATTTTGGCTGTCCCCGACTCCAAGCTTAGATAATTGTGGTGACCCTGAAGCCCCCCCGCCGACAATAGATATCCCCCTCCTGAATCAGCAGTCGGCTTCGGATTCTTCCCCCCTACGACGTGGAACTCTCTGGGAAATGCCGCAGTTGTTTGAAAGGGCGAAATGGGTTCTAGTGTGAATGTTCGCCCCTGAGCTGGTATGACCTCCATTATTTGCTTCGAGATCATATATATCCATGGAGCCTTTTGCTAATTCATCACAAGGGTCGTCCAGGTTTTGTTAATCACCTTACTAGAGCTCAACACTGTCTCACACGTGCTGATTGCATTTCTAGTGTACGTTACTACGTACTGTGGTGGAACAAGCCACTGGGGCGTCTTGGAGCCTACTGAAACAAACCTGCAAAGGCCGCAACACGCCGAGGTAGAGGTTTAGTTACCGCAAAGGCTCAGCAGACCTCGAGCTGGACGTGGGGCCTGAAAAGTTCGTTTGTAGGCCCTAAGAGCTCATTGCCTGTTGACCCAAATGCTGGCGATACGTTACCACCCAACAAATGCTGATTACCATCGGAGCTTCAGGAATCCAGAAGAGCTCTCCATTCCCTTCACGCTCCAGCCAGGGCAGCGACGTGGTGGGGGGAGGGCCATTTTCTATCCACCCGACAAACGCGCTAATACCCCAGAAAAGCTTCTTGAGAAGCAAGTCGAGATTGATCTTGAAACGTGGCGCATCTTTCGTCTCGCGAAACAAGGCTGCCTCCGGCACGAAAAGCTTGTGCACCAAGCAGAGAGAAAGAAGGCTGCGACGTCTGAGGACGACAGCGAGGAAGCGGCCGAGGCAAAGAATGAAGACACCACGGTAGCCGCCCCCGGCGCTGCGTACGGCGGTCTTGATTTGTTTGCCTGGAACGGCTACTTCCGCACCAAGGCCGAGCTCTGGGACGTGGAGAATATCTGCTGCGGTAATGGCTCCCTGGAGTTGGAACAGAACGCCAGCTAGCCTAGCATGACGGATCATAGATCGGATGTGGTGTCGCAGGGTATGGACATGCCATGGAGCATGCCGTCAAAAGCTTTCCTGATGGACCGGACGTTGCAATGTGATGGATTGAGGTGCGTGTTCCGTCAACCCGAGAACGGAGGCTAGAAGTTGAGGAGGTGGTAGCTGGAAGTAGGATATTGCAGATATTGATGGACCCTATATCGGACGCCAGAAATTTCAAGCTTTCTTCGTTCCCGGGGAGGGTAGCCAATCGAACCGGTGCGTTGGCGTTCGTTTGCTAGTCGTCCCAACTTGGAAGAGACATGCGGGTCATTCTTGAGTTTCTTCGTAGGCTAACCTTTCTTGGGCGTTTCAAGCTGGATTGTGATTAAGTAGCCTTCCACGATAATGGTGGCCTTATTGCTATATTGCGCGGGTCGAAGACGCCCTACCTGCCCAGGAATGCGGCTGCCGGCAGTGGTGATCGGGAATATGAAGTTTCAGGACGGTGGTGTGTCGACGGGTGGATGTATGGAATGCGCCCGCGTGGCTTGTTTGGGAGAGTCCCGAAGGACTCGGAGCGTCCTCATGCGAAATGGTGGGCTCCATCTCCGGGGGACCACAAACCACCACAGTTGTCCCACGGGCCTTGATATCGTCCTGACCCACCCCGAGTTCACTCTCCAGTACCGAGCGAATTCGACATTGGTTCCCCAACTGTTGCCGTCCTTCTCGCCTACTCCAACCAGCCCAGGAACAGCACCGGCGAGCTCCCGGCGAGGATGTGGAGTTGGCGGCGTCGGTTGATAAGCGGGACGTGAGGCCGTGTTGGGAACGGACAAAAAATGTAGCACCGGCACCACTTGGTCCTGGAGCCCTGGAAGAGTCCGTGCATGCGTCGGAGGAGAGAAGGGATGTCCACCTTGACTGGGAATGGAAGGGATCTCAAAAGCGAAGAGCCGATTAGTATGAGAACGCTGCTGAGGAATAAAAGGAGCCTGGAACGGTGGATCGTGAAAAAGACGATAGAGCGATAGAGCGAGGAAGTTGATGTCCCGCGGCTCTGGAGAAACCTGCACAGTCGCACTCAAGGTCTGGTCCGACTCGAAATCCGTAGCTGGCAGGGTGGTGTTGGTCTTGTTGAGGGCTTCGTGGTACGTCCACTTTGGCAAGGGCCTGCATGGGGTGAGCTAGGCAATATATGTGTGTATAGGTATCTCATGCTAGGCTGACATCTACTTATCTCTAAACACACTGGACGCGGGTGAAATGTTGGACCCTGAGATTCGGCATGCGTGCGTTATATACTACTATATTGGACGGTTACTGAAGTATGTAAGTCCCGTTAACAGAAGCTTACACATAGTAGATTTTAGGACAAGCCACCTTTATCCCTTTTAGGCAATTCGTGGTTAGCGTGGACGGCAGGGTTGCTGGGGAACCAATAAGATTTCGGTGGGTGGGTTCCAGGGTACGTACCTATGAAGATGACTAAGCACCCACCAGTGCTACTCGTATAAGAAAAGTGCTCTGTACAAGCTTCGCTACCCAGGGCTGCTAGGCCCTGAGATTTGTCTCTCGATTGAATAGTCTGGTTCGAAATTGCCAAGTAATACTTTCGGACTCGTTCTGTACTGTTTGAAGATGATGATTAAGACTAGCGGATTGAAATAGCGGAGGTGCACCCACAGATCAATAGATGCTGTGTAAGCCAATGGCAGGGCGATGCGAAGCGCGCTTGGAGCAAAGTGTCACTCTCATCAGCAATCCGCATTGAAAATGAGAAAACACGATAGAAAATACCTTAGTCGCTCTTGCTCGGACCAACATGAGCGATTGACGTCAGGATCTGACGTCTCACACACACAGATAACCAACGGCCCCTCTTTCATGTGTTTTGCTCCTTTGATTTCAACACCGTCAATTCTCGCCTGGATTTGAACCTCAGGATTGACACACTCCACCGCATATCACTTCTTCTTCCTAGCCTCTACTCTACAGCGCCACAACATGAAGGCCGCGGTGATTATTCCATTCGCGGCAGCCGCCGCCGGGCTGTTTCGGCAGGTCCCGCTCCTCTCCGACGAGCTCCCGTCGTGGCCGGCCCTGGACTCGATCGTCTCGGAGGCAAAGAATTCTCTCAGCCTTACGAAGGATAGTTTCGACCCGACCGTCGACGAGCTGTTGGACCCGGGAAATCTCCATGTCACCGGCCCCCACCGCAAGCCAAACCTCACCATCTACGAGCTCATCTCCAAAAGCAACCACACCACCAAGTTCGCCAAGCTTGTGGGCGAGAGCGACGAGCTTGTCGAGCTGCTGAACAGCACCAAGGTCAATTCCACGCTGTTCGTGCCAGTCGACTCGGCTTTCGACAAGATCCCGGACGACGACAAGAAGCCGTCGAAGGAGTTCGTCGAGGCGCTGCTGAAGTACCACGTGGGCGATGATGCGTATGGCGTGCAGAAATTGGTCCCGATGCACACCGTCCCGACCGTGCTGAAGGAGGGATGGCTGGGGGGAAGAGCGCAACGGCTGAGGGTGAGGGTGGGGTTGATGGGGATTCACGTTAATTTGCATAGCAAGGTCATGGTTGCTAATGTGGTATGATAAGTCCTGTGTACATACCTCCCCGCCAGCCCTCCTCCCCGCCTGCCCTCCTCCCCTCCTCCCCTCCCCCCCCCTCAGCATGGTGCACCCCGTTTCCGCTCACACAAACGAACCAAAAACACTTGCAGCCGGCGACGAATGGCGTGGTGCACTTGGTGAACCACATCCTCGTCCCGCCAGCCATGGTCGGGCGCGAAATCAGCCTCTTCCCGACCGCGTTTTCCACCCTCCTGCATGCGTACGAAAAGACGGATTTCGTGCACTTCATCCACCACGTCCCCATGACGGAGGGGAGTACCGTTTTCGCCCCCGACAACGCCGCGTTTGCGAAGCTGGGGGCGAGGGCGAACGCGTTTCTGTTCAACACGGAGAAGGGGCTGAAGTGCTTGAGGGCGCTGCTGAAGTACCAAATCGTGGCCAATGTCACGGTGTACAGTGATGTTGTGTACAACGGCACTGCCGAGGAAGGGGAGGTTGGGCGTGAGATGATGGATAAAGAGCACATCGAGCTGGAGACGCTGCTGGATGGGGAGGGGATGGGAGTGGATGTGTTCAAGTGGCATGGGTTGATCGCGGGCATGAGGGTTAATAAGAGGGTTGGGGTGAAGGTGCAGGACGTGATTGCTAAGAATGGGGTTGTGCAAGTGGTAGATCACGTTCCTGTTCCGCCGCACAAGCACAAGAAGGAGCAGCAGCAGGAATTGGATTTCGAGGGCGACATCAGTGTCGAGGAGCTGGAGGAGAGACTTTGGCCGTATGTCGAAGATGAGGAGATGGGAGATGACGAGCTGTAAAGGAAGATTGTATTGAGTTTATGGCATCGGATGGCGATGCGAAAGTTGATGGCGCTTGAGAGGGGGGACAGGGGGGAGGAGTATGTATGGGACTGCGTCCCGGCAACAAGGGCAGCCGATTTAGTTGGGCGAATTCAAAATGATCCGGTCTCCTCGGCGGGTCTTTCTGTGCTTGTATCTCTCTCACGGAGATAACATCTATTGCATGTCTCATTTATATTCGTCTAAGGCTATTCTGCCACTAACAGGGGCTGCCGGAAGCGTTGGTGGTTGGAGAGTACAGACGAGGCTACAAGAGACGCTATGCTGGGCTGAACTAAAGTTACCTTGGGTTGAAATTGGATGAGAGATATTGTCAATGTCGGTGGCATGTTGAGAATGGGTGCCTAGCCCAGTATGGTACAATGTCTGTCTTCCTTTTGCTCTGACCATGGGGAAGCAGTTGGTGATGCCCTTTTATGGCCTATTTGTATCACATAATTGCCAAGCCACACCCGCCCTTTTCCACGTTTCCGTTTTGGGAACTAGCATTATATTTCCGAGCCGGGGGACGTGCCGTATTGCGTGCACTGGATTGATGAACCGAAGAAGACGCGCGCGGAACCCCACCGACCGCCACCGGAGTCCGGAGCATGTGGCTGGCTGAAGTCGGCGTCGCGGCAGACCACCACCACCCATGTCAGCTCGATATGCCCCGCGATGGAATGCTCAACTGAGGATATTATAATACGACCTTTAAGCCGCTCCCCGGACTGGTACACACGTTTATTTCGGTATCATTCCTGCAAGCAGCACACAAAAGCTCCCCAAACAAAACCAACCTGATTTCAAGGCTCGCTCCTCAACACCCCCCGTTCACGCTACGCACACCATGACGCGACCGACAACCCCCCCGCTGCCGGTCCTAGTCGTGGGCGCGGGCCCCACGGGCCTGGCCCTGGCGCTCGAGCTCTCGCGGCAGGGGATACGCTTCCGCATCGTGGACCGCAACGCGACGCGCTCGGGCCTGAGCAAGGCGCTCATCACGCAGTCCCGGACCCTCGAGCTCCTCAACCGCCACCGGGGCATGGCGCGCGGGCTCGTGAGGGGAGGCGTGCCCGGGGTGGGAATCCACGTGTACGCGCGGGGAAGGAAGACGACCGAGGTGGACCTGACCGACCTGGAGTACCTGGACACCGAGTTCCCGAGCCCGCTGTGGACCTCGCAGGCCGACCTGGAGAGGGAGATGGCGAGCATGCTGGGGGAGCGCGACCACGGCGACGGCGACGGGACGGCGGGAGGAGGGGTGGTGGAGAGGGGGGTGCGGGTTGCCGAGGTGGCAATGGATACCGGCGATGGGGGCTTCGTCGAGGCGACCTTGAGGAAGAAAAAGGTGCTGCTTGATGGCGCTGATGCTGATGATTTGTCTGGGGATGGAGGTGGCGGGAGGGCAGAGGAAGAGGAGCGGGTCAGGGCGAGATACGTCGTTGGCTGCGACGGGGCAAGGAGCACGGTGCGAGCTTCGTCCGGGAACATCACGTTCGACGGCTCTTCGTACGAGCAGGAGTTCATCCTCTGCGACACGCACGTCAGGTGGGAGAAGCCCCCCAACAAGATGCACATCATGTGGGGACGGAACTTCATGGCTGCCATCCCGATGAGGAACGGCTTGGTCAGGCTGACGGGCACGAGGAGGAGGGAGGAGCAGCTGAGCTCGGGGGCGGACGGGGACGGTTATGATGCGGCGGCGGCGGCGGCGGCGGGCGATGCAACGAAGCACGAAAGAGCCGGCGGGCAGATAGATCACGGGGATCTGAACGAGTCCGGAGGCGGGCACAGCAATAAGACGCCGTCGTTAACGCTAGAAACCTTCCAGCAGGCCGTTGACGAGGGGCTGGACGAGACGGCGGAATTGTTCGACCCGGTGTACATGTCTGCCTTCAGGCTGCATCACAGGGTCGCGAGTTCGTACCGGGATGGGAGGATCTTGCTGGCCGGGGATGCGGCGCATATCCACAGTCCTGCTGGGGGGCAGGGGATGAACACCGGCATCCAGGATGCGGTCAACCTGGGGTGGAAACTCGGTAGTGTAATCCGGCGGGAGGATCTTGCTGTCAAGCATGCCTCGGGCACATCGCCGCCGGACCTCCTCGATAGCTACGGCCGCGAACGCCGCCCCGTCGGCCTTCAGATCCTAAAGACGACGGACAGGATGTTTTCTTTTATGGTCTCCACCGGATGGTTTCTCACAATCATCAGAAACTTCTTCTTCACTTACCTCATTCCCCTCATCCTGAGCAACCGAGCGCGAAGGACGAGGGCGTTCACGTTCATTTCGCAGATGAGGGTGCGGTATCGCAACAGCAGCAATATAGTGGGAACAGGGACGAACTTGATGGCAGTCACCAGGGGCATGGCTCCGAAGCGGGGAGGGGATCGGTGCTGCAATGGAAAGGTCATTATAAGCACCGGGGACAGGGATGCTACGCACGGAGAGACGCTGTGGCTCATGGATGTTTGCCGGGACCCTTGCCATCATCTTGTTCTGTTCACGGGAGCGACAAAGCCTGGCGAGGGGCCCGCCTGGGCTGCTGCGCTCGCGGAGAATATAAAGGATGTGTCGAAGCTCGAGGAGGTCGACGTGCACTGGGTTGGGATTCAGCAAGGGGAAAGCCAAGAAGCACGGCAGGACCAGCCTGGGGCGACACTCCTGGATAGCGGTGGCTTTCTACATGACCTGTATGGCTTCACAGACAACCGTCTGGGATATGTTTTAGTTCGTCCAGATCAGCATATTGCCCATATTGGAACTTGGGAGGATACAGGGGAGTTCCTGGACTGGGCTGGCTGGTACTTTGGGTAGTACAGAACTGATTATGGCTGCGGCAGCGCGGTCTCGAGATATTTGTATACGAGCTTTTGTTTGAGGCAGCAGGGTACTGCCGTGGGATCGAGGAAGGAAGACGCAATTGGCCTTGTGGCCCAAAAGGACTGTGAACAGTACTATTCTAAGGAGTCTCATCCGCTGTGGCTACCCTCGTGGAAATTTCTCCGACTCAGCTTGAATCTCAGTAGAGCATATTCTCTCTGCATTTGGCTGAATCGCCGTGTCATCGCCTCACCTTGCATGGGGGGTAGGACTGGGCGGGACACAAGTCTACCAATTGCATCGCCAAGCAAAGGCCAAAGGGCGTGTTCAGTGCCGCTTGGATTTGGTACCCGTGGGGCTGAGACATCAGCCCAAGCCGACGCAATCTAGACCAGCGGCCCAGCGTAAACATGCAAGGTACAGCACCGTCCCCGCACCGACCTACTGTATGTACATACATACATACATACATTCATACATACATGCATACAGTACATAGAAAACTAGAACCTCAGCTGGTCCAATGACAGCCCGCAATGCCAAGATGTCATCGGTTTGGGGGCGCAGGGGAGGGGGAGAGGGGGGGTAATTTGACGTATACTCCAATCATAAGGATGAACGACGCATTTGCTTGGAGGAGACTAGGGAGCTTGACATCAGCCTCACTCCATGCCGGAAGTTAGACAAGCAAGCAGCAGACAAATGAAACGAGACACCTTTCAGTCCTTTGCCCATTGCACGCGGTCGCCCACTATCAAGTTGCCACCCATGTGTGAGCGCTGTTGGTGAAGCAATTATGAATAAGTGAGACAGGGGCAGTATCTCTTGGCGTAGCCAGGACACAGATGTGTATCGTTCAAGTTGTCTACTGCTAGACAGGTGCACCAGGCCAGCCCAGGACCTCTCGCGCTGTAATGCTGGTCTCTAACTTAGTCGGAGATCCAAAGTCCCGCGACGAATTGTACCCGCGGCGCTGAGCATTCCTAATTAGACTGAACACAGGGCTGAACACTCCCATGGGACATTGGTGGTGGCTCGGACGAAAGACCGACTCAGGGGAGTGACGCCGCCGTGGTACAGGAAGCACTGATGTGGTAGCTTACAGGTAGATCAGGCAGAAGGGAAGGACGGTTGGATGATCGTCAGTGACAGAAGAAGGAAATATCATGGACTATAAAGCTCACGGTATCGCCCTTTGGTCAGCAATCGGTTTCCCCACTCCTTTCTCATCACCAACAACCTAACTCCTAGTCACTCTCTTCTAGATACCAACAACCAGCCGCCTTTGGGTGACAGTCACTCGTTCCGAATCATTCACCCCCATCACTTGATACTAATAATCAGTAATATACCCCCTCCCCCCCCCAAGTCCCTTTAGTTCTTCATCATGAGATACTCTGGTGTTGCGGCTATGGCCGCTGCTGCCCTTTCGGGCTACGCTGCAGCAGAGGATCTCCTCTTCATTGAGGATCTCGAGTATGCCGAGTATACCGAGGCCACTGAGACTCTTGGCATGACTGGTATGTTCTCCTCAATACTCGGTCTATCGATAGGCTGCGCGGCTTGTCTGGATCGTATGCTAACAACACACACCCCCTCAACAGCCAAGGTGGTCAGCTCGGACACCTTCCTCTCCATGACAACCGAGGAATTCGCCGCCTACAAAGCCATCATCATCTCCGACCCCGACTGCGTGGCGAGCGCCTTCCCGTTCGACACCATCAACGGCGCCAAGGGCTCCTGGTCCCCCGCTGTGCAAGGCAACGTCGTCGTCATCGGCACCGACCCGTCCTACCACACCGACATCGGCGGCGATGCCGGAGCCCCCGTTCTCATCCAGAACAGCATCAAGTTCGCCGCTGCCGGGGAGAAGACGGGTCTCTACTACGCCATCGGCTGCAAGCACGAGTTCGAAGAGTCGGCCACCATCGAGCCCCTCTCCGAGCTTGGCACCTTCGCCGTCCGCGGAAACCTGGACTGCTACAACAAGGCGCACAAGCTTGCCGACCACGAGGCTCTCGAGGGTTTGACCGACGTTGAGCTCTCCGACTGGAGCTGCAGCGTACACACAGTTTTCACCTCCTTCCCCTCATCCGGGCCGGGAGGATTCGACCCTCTCGCCTCCGCCCAGGACGTTCTCGGCGTTGGTTCCCGCGAGTTCTCCGACGGAACCGTCGGCCTTCCCTACATCCTCGCCCGCGGTGCGGCAGTCACCGGCTGCGGCGACGGAACCTACAACCCCGGCTTCGAGGAGTGCGACCACGGCGACGCGAACGGCAGCGACGGCGATCTGTGCAACGAGTCCTGCCGCTGCCTGTACGGCGTCGCCGATGCCGAGCTCGGAGAATGCAAGCCTGCTCCCCCCGGCCCCAGCTCCACGGGCGGTGTCTACGATCCTTCCCCGTGCGGCGGCTGGAACACAACTTGCCACGGCGGCGGCGACGACGACTATCCTCCCACCATCTCCTGCCCGTACATCATCGGCGTGGAAGTCATCGTCGTGATCGACATCCACACCTCGTGCGGCGGCAGCAGTGGCAACGGAACGGACTCGTACTGCACCTCCACCCTCGAGCGCCCCATCTACGAGACGGAAACCTCGGGCCACGTCTGCTACCCCTGCATGTACGGCACTCCCACGGCGGCCACCGACTTCATGACCGTCACGACCACGTACTGCCCCGGCAGCGACGTCCCCGAGGTCACCTACAAGAAGTGCCACGATTGCGACACGATCGTCACGGTCGACACTGCCAAGCCCACCATAGATCCCGAGACTTGCAGCGACATCATCGCCCACACCTCGCCTAGCGCTCATTCTCACCCCGGAGGCGGCCACGGCGGCGCGCCTACTACTATTACTACTGCTGCTGCTGATACGTATGCCCCGACTACCGCTGGGACTTACACCCACCCCTCCGGCCCCAGCTCCACGGGCAGCGTTGTTGTGGTGGCCGGTGCCGGTGCCAACGCCGCCGGTGTTGTTGCTGCTCTCGGTGGCTTCGTGGCTGCTGCTCTGCTCTAGGTAGGCCGTTCGGCCTTGGCCGCCAAACCTTGCTGATGCGAGCAGCAAGAGGCGAGTCGGGGAGACATCTGTTTCCTTTGTTTCCTTTGTTCGGTAAATGGTTTGTATTGGATCTTGCAGAATGCCACTGCCGCGCGCAGAGCAAGGGCAGAGGGCGCGGGGCGGGATGGAATGACCACCGATGGGACGAATGGACGATATTTGCATGACGTTGTGAAATCGGTGGGTGGTGTGTGATTGCTTTGCATGGGTCTTTTTGGTGTTCCGATCGATATCCAGGGAATGAATAAATAGCTAGCGGTGGCGTGCCCTTCGACGTATATATAGTTTTACAATTAACTCCTGGGATTAACATGCACTGGGAAATACTCTCTTTTCGAGCGTACTACATAGTTCCGTTGTACTGAATACATCCCATTCCAACCACCCGAAACCTGCCGGGGCTGCCCCCCCATTGCGTCACTGTGCACCAAAACACCCAATCGAATTGTTTAGACCCTGGCGCGGCCATAAAAAAGCGCATTTTATATATAACTTTGCTTTCCCCCGATACGTAGGTAGTTTCGAGCTTTACGACTACAAATATACACGCTTCTTGCCGCCAAATTTCCAGACTACTCGCCTTCCCAGTCCTGCTCCCCACCGTTGTTAGTTCCTCAACAAACTCATATTGAGCAAGTTCCCAAATTTGTGCTTTATTCTCCTGTTAAAATATAGCTTTTCGAGCAAGCACAGGGTTCAAGTGACTGTAGAACGCAAGCAGCAGCCAAAACACGGGCAGAAAACTTGATCAGGTACTAGAAGAGCTAATAGTCACTCGACCACCAGAAGTCACATCGCTTCGTAAGCTGCTCACATCACTACTTGGCCATGGCGGACAGCCCCCTAGAACGCGAAGTACCAACCTTGTTGAATGGCTCCCCAGTCCCTCCCATACTCTACGGCACAGCTGTAAGGGACGGAAAACCCCGGCCAGATGTGGTGGCAGCGCTGGAGGCAGGGTATCGAGCCATAGACAGCGCCAACTCGCGATTGTTCCACCGCGAGGACGAGGACGGACAGGCCGTCTCCACATTCGTCGCCAACAACACCGACTCCGTCTCCCGCGACGCCATATTCATACAGTCGAAGTACGCGCCGCCGACCGAACAAGCCGAGCCGTGGCCCTACGACATGGCGGACGACACGACCTCGCGCGTGTACAAGAGCGTGCTGCGCAGCGCCGCCGACCTTCGCCTCGAAACCATCGACGCTTACTTCCTCCACACCCCGCTCGGCTCTCTGAGCGGCACCCTGGAGGCCTGGAGGGCGCTCGAGCGCATCGTCGATCGCGGCGGGATCCGCTACCTCGGCATCGCGAACGTGAAGGCCCCGAGGCTACGGCAGCTCTTCGACCAGGCGCGCGTCAAGCCGGCGTTCGTGCAGAACTGGTTTCGCAGGGACACCCGGTACGACCGCGGGGTCGCGGCGTTCTGCCGAGACCACGGAATCGTGTACCAGGTCTTCGGCGTGTTTGATGGCGAGAACGCGGAGCTGCTCCGGTGCGACTCGGTGCGGCGACATGCGCGGGACCAATCTATCACCGCCCGCCAGGCCCTGCTGCGCATGATTTCGGCTGCGGCCGCGTCGAGGGGGCTTCGGCTTTGTGTCTTGGACGGGACCACCGATCGGAAACACATGGAGGAGAATTTGAGAGCCGTGATGGGGCTGCCAGAGCCGAGCAAGGAGCTTGTTCAGTCGTTTTCGAGCCTCATAGGTTGGCTGGACTCAGCAGCACCGGACGGGGTGCCGCCATTTCCGAATTAGTAGTAGTTCTAGTGCTGCCGGAAAAACATATTCTCCGTAGATGAATAAGGAAAGTAAGCTCGGGCCGGGTAGGGCTAGCTTCTTCCCGCCGCATAAAACCGTGCTGTCCCCATTACTTTGTCCATTCGACCCTGCTATCACCCAACACGACCGCCTTCAACAGCTGGACGACGACGCGCGCCAGGTTCGTGGTGCTCACCACGAGAGGGAAGAGCTGGCTGAACGTAGCAGCAACGTAGACATCTCGGGCGTGGTTCCAGGCCAGCGTCAATTCCACGACCAGGGTGAAAACAGCGACGGCAGTGATACCCCCAAGAATCTGGAAGACCGACGCACGGACGACCCGGGCAGGGTGGATTGGCGGCGGCGAAGATTCGCCGGCCCGCCCGCCCCAGGTGGCCACGGCGTCGGCAAGCTCGTGATAAATGGCGGACGTCCGCATCGCGACGAGCACTGCCGAGGCGGCCAGGCTGGCGGCGAAGACAGCCTGGAGGAAAATCCGGAACCAGCCGAAGAGAGCCACGGGCGCGAAGAAAAAAACCACCTCCGGGCAATCCAGACGGGGCAGCCGCTGGATGCCCACGGAGAGGAACCAGAGACCGTAGGCGCAGACGGCGGTGCAGAGGAGCAGATCCACGAGGCTGCGCAACTCGCGAGTCCGGGCGGCGGAGTAAGCCTGGGAGCACGACGAGCAGGCCATCGCGAAGCAGAGGAGCAGCGTGATGTAACCCTCGAGGGCTGGCGTTTCGGCGTGCGCATCCCGCGTGATCAAGATCAACCCGGCCAGCATCGCGACGAGGTAGGCCGTGTTGGCATCCCGCGTCGACTCCACGGCGGGCTCGTGGAGATACTTGGCGATCAGGGTGGCGAGCCATTGCAGATAAATACCAACCCTGACGCCCAGCCCGTAAATGTCGCTGTTTCCTTCGAATGTGCAGGAGGAAGCAGGCTCCATGCCCGGGAAAAGATGGCAGGCTGCGATGGCGAGCGTGATGGATGGTAGTCAACAAGACGGAATAAATGCCGGTGCGACACTCGTGAAGGGGATCGTACGTGGGGACAGCCGATCACGGTTCACGCATTGCACCAACGGAAATCTCACGGGGAATTGGGAAGCGGGTACTATTATATTGTGACGATCGAGCAGCCGAGACATTGCCTCCAACGTTGCAATCTAGGCAGCCCCCGGCGCAAGATGATGTTCGCCCCAGAACAACCCACCCACTCACCCACTCACCCACCCTCCTCAGTGATTGGCGACAGCGAAGGCCAACCATATTACCCGCCGCCTCGGCTGCGGTCGGTGGCGGGGCTGACTGCCAGCCCGCGCGCGTACAGCCGCTGATCAACAGCGAGGGTTCGCCGGGGCGTGGCGTTGTCGGGCTTGAAAAAAGAAAGCGGGACCAGGTAACTATCAGGCTCGGGGGAAATGCACATTGACACCATCCAGTTTCCAGCGCAGCCCTTCCACCGCGCCCTCTGCGCCGCGCGTGAATGCAATGAGGAACGAAGACCACTGGGTTCTATCGAGCCCCCGGGACAGGCATTTGTCGTGGCTGTCGGGCAGCTGGCTGAACACGTCTGGCTTGTGCCGGGACAGTTCCCAAACCTGGTCGGCCTGCTTGTTGACCATCATCCACAGCTTTGCGGGGTCTTCGGGGTCTAGCTCCACGTCGAGGCAGACCGAGTCGAGGTTTTCCATGACGTACGAGCCGAGGAAGTCTTGCAGGGGAGGCGGGTCTGTGATTTCCTCCCGGTCCTTCTCGAGCGGCGTCTTGAAGTCGTTGGCGTAATGAGAGAGGTATTCCGGAGCTGCCCTGGAGGCAACCTCGACAAAGTCGACGGTGGGCCGGAGCCCGTGCATGGTTTGAATCACGTCCTGGGCGATCCAGTCGGTGGCGTCCGACCATCCCGTGCCGTTGGAGAGGATAACCAGCGCCGAGGTGCTTTCGGGGACGATGTATAAATTGCACGTGTAGCCCGGCACGTCGCCTTGGTGGCCGTAGACGAGCAGAGAGGGCGAATCAGCCCCGAGCATGGGCGACTCCAGAGTCCTGTTTGGCGATATGAGTCCGAGCCTCGCCGGGGTGCGGTGGTAGCACCACCCTGCGCAATAGTCTCCGTCCTCGGCGGACCGGGGGTTCGCAATGGTCGACCGGTTCAGGACGGGCGATCCGTGTCGAACTAGGTTGCCCGCTTTCCCGTCCTCCTCCTCCTCCTCCTCCTCCTCCTCCTGGAACGAGCGCAGAAGGCACCGGCACCATTTGAGCAGGTCGTTCACCGAGCTGCGCACGCCTCCGGAGCCGCCGTTCATGGAATCGCCCGACAGCTCCGTCGGCGCTATCCGGGACGGCGTGCCATCGGTGAGGGCGACGTAGGGGGTGGCAATGTTGTTGTCGGTCTCGTGCACGGAGCGGGAAGCCGTGGTTCTCGTCATCCCCAGCGGCTGGAAGATGCGATCATGCTGGAAATCGCCCCAGTTCGAATAGCCCGAAACGCGCTCGACGATGCACCCAGCCAGCTCGTAGAGCGCGTTGTTGTAGAGGAAGTCGGCGCGGAGGCCGTACTTGATGGGCAGCGCGTTGCAAATCTTGACAACGTCTTTTTTGGGGAGGAGAATGCGACCGTCGAGGCCCTGGGTGATCTCATCCAAGCTCAGGAGCCCGGTGCGGTGGGTGCAGATGTCCCGCACAGTCATGTCGGCGAAAACATGTGGCTTCTCTGCATGGTGGAAGTCTGGAAGGATGGAATGGATGGTGCTGTCCCACGAAATCTTCCCCTCCTGGACGAGCATGTCCAGTGATGCCGACATGAAAGCTTTCGACAGCGAAGCGATGCAGTAGAGGCTGTCGCCGTCGGGCTTCTGGCAGGTCTTCACATCAAGCACGCCGAAATTGTGCTCCAAGACATCCTGGCCCTTGTGCAGCACCCCGATGGACATTCCGGGTTGGTGGGTGATGGCAAGAATCTTTTCCATGGTCGAAATGCGACCCTGCAAGAGGCCCTCCATGCTGGCCGTTGTATGAGGATTGGAACCACCGAGGCCTTGCTTTTGCATGCGAAAGCGAAATTGGGGCATGGGATGTTGCTGAGAAGAGGGGATTCTGGTCCATAAAAAAACACGCCGTCGCCGAGGTTGCGAGGCGAAACAATTGAAGTTTGAAGGGAAGGGAAGTTGAAGGGAAGGGAAGTTGAAGGGAAGGGAAGTTGAAGCTCTCTCTCTTTGCCGGGGTAGCTGCGAGAAATTGCGCGGCGCAGCGCCAGGAAAGTACCGACCTGCAAACATCATACGCTTAAAAATAATATTTGCCCATAAGCATAAGAGTTTTAAGCTAATTATACATAGTACGTATAACGTGCATGTATAACGTGCATGTACACATACGGTAACCAATACTATTGTTTTATGCTTATCCATTTCCTCCTCTCCGCAAAATCGGCATATCTTCTGTTATCCTGTTTTCGGGTATCGTATCCTGAACCCTCCCCTCCTTCAATTTCTTGTCTACCAATTTCCCCATCCAACTCTGGCAACAAAACACTCACAACAACCTTACTCCTTTCTAGTGTCCAATACAGGTCACTTGTCAACCGTTACAACCCACGGCAGTTCCAGAACCATGAGTCCATTCGCCAGCGACACCGAGGACACCAGGAGCCAGCCTTGGAAAGAGTGGGTTGAGGAAGAGTTGGAGGCTCGCAAAGAGGCCGATGCAACCGAAGAGGGTCGTGCGGCGCAGGAGGAGCGCGTCCACGCCTACATGGAAGGCAATCACGATGAGGATGCGGCCTACGAGAGCCCAGCCAACAAGGCAGGATAACAAGGTATTACCACCGTTTGGATTTTAAACCATTGATGAATCATCGCGTGCTGACTAGCCTAGCCTAGCTGCTGCTCAGGACAAGTTTCGACGCGCCCGAATGTAGAACGGGCACCGTCCGTTGTGAATAGCTGCATGTAGGACACTCTTTTGGATGCAAAATGCTTCCCTCGCCGAGGAAACACCATGTTCTTTGCGCACAAAGCCCGGGTTACATAACCGTCCAACTCGTGTTTAGTGTCATTCGTTTTCAAGAAAATACAATTGCCCTTATCTCCATGCTCTGCCTCAGTTGTGTCTCCTCGGGAGCATCTTTCCACTCAAAAGAACAGTGAGGCGTACCTACGCCGACGCTGCGTGAGCCCAAGAACACAGGCGGACGTTGGGGGGGGACGGGGGGGATTATGAGTTGAACGACCGAACTGAACTTACACATGGCAACCTCACTTCCGGGTTGAATTGCGTCCGAGTCGTACATTTTGATCAGCAGCACGTCGTCTTCCACCATCTTCTTGGCAAACCACCACTGGTGGGATGGGTTGTGGTGGACCTGTAGTGACTCGCCCTCCCACACGGGGGTTTTGTGATCGCTAAGTGTATAGTCTCCGTATACGGTGGATCTCCAGTCGCACATGGCTAGAGGGTTCGTGTGGGCGGGCCATACTAGTGGCCTCCAGATGCTGTAGACGTCTCGTAGTCAGTTGCCTACCCACGACGTATGCTGAGCTCTACTGACTTTATTACACGAACTCGCTGCCTCAGAAGATGGTCGGCCTCGTCGGGGAAACTGTGCCTTACTCGGCGGCGGACACTGCCGGGAGACTGGTCTGCCTTGTGGGTCAGAACTATGGGAGTTGGTGCAAGGACGGCGACAGCTTACCGACGTGGCAATCTGTCGACGGGCCCAAGAGCTGGTGGTTCCTGAGCAGGGCACTGGAATCGTGCTTGGGTTTCTTCGCCTCGCGTATCTAACACTGGCGGGTCAGCCGCGACAAACCACGACATGGCGAGCGAGATTTCTCACCGTGGTGTCAAAAATAAAGACCCTTTTCGCCCCGTACTTTCGGGTCAGGTAGGCCGTCGCTTCGTGGTAGTATCGCGACTGGACGATCCTGAGGTCTTTTAGCTCTGAGGGAGAGAGCGACGTGGGGAACATGTCGAGCTCGAAGCCTTGAACATCAGTGCTGAACGCCTGCCTACTACCGCTGAAATCTCGAAGCTGGACTGGCCAAGACTCGAGGGAAATATTGGATCTCCGGGCTCCTGGCTTCTCGACATTGACCGGAAGGAAAGTGACCTCGTATGGCTTCTCCGTCTTGTACAGCTCAAGACTTTCCAAATACCGAATTTCCCCAGCAGTTGAGTATGTTGCCATGGCAGCAGTCTCGCCAATAGTCATTTTCACGGAGATGGGTGTCTGTGCGCCCACGCGGGCATGGAAAAGTAGATGGGATAGGTACTGTAGTGAGTCGTGCTGTATTTAGCTAGCGGTGGGAAACCCAGCAGAAACTGCGCTGTGGAGAGTGAAAGTAGCCCCCCAGCCCTCCTCCCAGCGTGGCTCCAGCAGCAAACAAGGATACGCAGCTCCCAGAAGAGGTTCTATACCATACGCACTAATCTTTAGCTCTGGGCGCTGTGACGACCAGCCACATGGTGCCGGGGGGGGGGCGTAGACCCCGAAAAAGCCCTCCCCAAGATGAGGCTCTGCCCTTTTAGTCTGATGGGGGTGCGCCGCCTCATCTTCATTGGCTCCCTGACTGCCACACAACTTTCACGGCGTGCAGGAACCCCCGCATGCAAAGCGGGGCAAGTCGGCCTAGACAGCAAAAAGGCCCCCGCAGCAAGTATGGCGACTGGGCAACGCTAACACCACCACTAGCTGGCACACTGCATAGTCGAGTTGCACTATTGCATATGTATGTGCTCAACGACAACAGATCCCCCCTCCCCAACCCACGGGCTACGGTTTCCTCATGTCAGTTGTCTGGGACTCCATTCCATCGCCGCCAGCTTCCCTCAAATATATGGTACCAGTACATCGAACTCGTGCTCCGACGACGGCCGCGTCGGACTTCCCGTCAAGGCGAGGTACAGCTGCTGCGCATGCTCTCGTGATGCATCCGCGCCGGCATCGTCCAACGCCCGCTGGACGATGGATAGCTTGAACTCTGTTCTCGCAACGCGGCTCTGGTCCACGTCCGACGGCCGCGATTCCAGCATGCGAAGGGCGTCCTTCAGCAGAAACCTTGCGTGAGGCGTGGTTAGTTTCGTCCGCCGCAACCACCACCATGCACACGCATGCATGCACGCATGCATGCGCATGGAAAAAAAGTGCGGAAAAAAGTGCAGAAAACTCACCGGGCGATCTTCAGGCTGTCCGTGTCCCCCATGAGGTGATAGCAGCAGGCTAGCATGTGCAGGGATGCCGCGGTGTCGGGGTGGTCGCCGTGCCGCTCGTACCGCTGCTTCCACGCCGTCTCGAAGAGCTCGCGAGCCTCCCCGGTGCGCCCTTGCTCGAGCCTCATGATGCCGAAGTTGTGGCTGATCAGGGGCGCCCGGCGGCACGTGGATTCCGTGAGGTCTCCGAGCTGGGTTGCCTTGCCAAAGTACTCGGCCGCCTCGTCGTACCGCATCTGCCCCGCGTACGTGCTGGCCATGTTCTGGTACGAAAGGCAGAGCAGGTAAGACACGTCGAGGCCTTTTCTCGCAATCTTCTGCTTCTGTCGCACCGAGAGCTCGTTGTACATCTCCGCCTTGTCGTAGTCGTGGGTGGCGTTGTAGATGCCGGCAAGGTTGTTCCACGAATTGGCCAGAAGCGCGTGGTCCGAATCCAGAGCCATGTCTCGGACGGCAATGAGGTGGGATTTGAGAATCTCGAGGGACCTTTGGAAGTATTTCAGGCTTCGATCCACGTCCCCGCAATCTGATAGGATCGAAGCATGGAAAGAGTACACCTGGGCCGTCATCGACTTGCCGACCGGCAGGGTGTCGCAGAGGGTCTTGGCCTCGCCGGTCAGGCTTTTGCCGTCGGACAGCAAGCCCTTCGCCCACAGGTAGATGCCCCCGTCCAGGAAGAGGCTGGCCAGAACTTCGGGGGCCTGGATTCGACGCCTCAGCGTCGGCATGGCGTTTCTCAACGCCAGTATGTGCTTGATCCACGGGGCGCAATTTGAGTTCTCGTCGTCAAACTCGCTCGCGAACGGCGTCTGCCGCGGGAAGAGCTGCCTCAACCGCTGCATTACCCAGGACGAACAAAGGTCGAGCTGCGTGGCCGTGAGTCTGTTCAAGACCTGTCTTTTCACTTGGCGGTGGACAGACAAATCGATACCGCTCTCCGTTCTGCATTTGGATACTAAAGAATACCGGCATAGTTGCTTGATATCCTTGTCAGACCTGTTCGTCATCAGCTTGGCTCGAAGCATCATTCCTGGGGGGAGGGAAGGGGCGCCCAAATAGGTGGGTGCACGTACTCAATTGGGCTGTGGAACACGACCTCCTCGTTGTCATCCTTATCTAAATCTTCCTTTTCGTCTTCTTCTTCCTCCTTTTCTTCCTCGATCGAGCTACCGTGGCAGAGGAAGCGCTCTTGGATTTTGTCCGCGTCGAGAAAACAAATGATTCCGAGTGTTGAAACCCCACGGGCAGACAATTTTCCGAACGCGACGTCCAGAAATGTAGCTAGGGTGTAAGAATACCATGGAGTGGCGCTCTCCTCCCAGGCGTCGACAGTTTTGGAGTGTCTGTGGTCATGGTAGTTTCGGAAGAATAGCGTCGTATTCATGTCCTCGGCAAGAATGTACGAAGCAATTTGTCGTATGGCTAGTGGCAGCCCGCCCGCTTCGTCGACTATTCTCACGGCGTCCGCCTCGGTGATGCTCTGATCCCTGTGTTTAAAAAGCCTTCCGACCAAATCAACTCCGTCCGTCCGGGTAAGGGAATCCAGCTGCAGTCCCAACGTGATCTGCTCCTGCGAAAGCCACCTGGCGTCTTGGGTTGTCAGGAGAACGGCTCCGTTGCGGGATTGAGGCCAGAAGTCTGCCATGTCTCGAAGCCGTTCTGCATTGTCGAAGATGAGCAGCCACCTCTCGTCTGAACCACGGTCAGCGCCCGCTCCATTCTTGCAAGGGCATCATGTCGAGTGGTGGCTACG
Organism: Zalerion maritima; assembly: GCA_022664585.2. NCBI lineage: Eukaryota > Fungi > Ascomycota > Sordariomycetes > Lulworthiales > Lulworthiaceae > Zalerion > Zalerion maritima. Next base: position 4,151 of record JAKWBI020000124.1, on the reverse strand, counting down.
TACAGGTCGTGTGGAACCAGTGCTTAACATTTCCGAGGTTTTGCACAACACCCAGGTCGCCCAGGTCCAGGACGCGGGCGATTTCGGAGAAGCCCTCGGCGGCCCTGACCAGAGAGTCACAGGTCACCCAGAAACAGAACTGGTAGCAGTTCTTGAACCGATGGGCGTATTCAATGGCTAGCTGTGTCTTGCCAACTCCTCCCAGGCCGCAGAGAACAACGGATCTCTGCTGTGCCGACTGCTCTGTTTGGCTTGTTGGCTGGAGGTGACGGTGTATGGCACCCAGTCTTTCCTCACGGCCTACAAAGGAGGGATTCTTGGGCGGGGCTGTGAACCTGATGGTTTGGGTCTTTTGGTTTCTGGGCCAGTCGGCGTCGCCGATACTGAGGGCCGACAAGATGTCCTCTGTGTTGCGTTCAACCTTGCCGAGAGTTTGTGCCTCTCTGGCCCGGCGTTGCTCCATCAGGGCGTGCCCAGCTTCCTGCCTGGCTTTCCGGACCAAGGCCTCAAGATCCTGGATGGAATTCTGGAATAGCTTCCTATCCCTCATCCACAGGAACGTATTCCAGGAGTCTAAGCAAGCCTATAGTCAGTGCTTCTGCCGGACATGATGCTGTGGGACTGGCGCGTTTTCTTACGCATTCTAGAGCCTCTGCCGAACGTTTTCAAGGATCGGACGCTGAGCGCAGTGAACGCATCATACACGTCTACAATCGCCACCTGGAGATTCGAGCTTTCTCGGAGGGCCTCGGTGAACGAAGGCACTGTTGGCAAGACGTCCAGGAGCGATTCATATGCGAGGAGCACGTTGTCTAGCGTCTCCGTTCTCGACCCGACGAGCTTGGCAGATGCAGCGTAAGCAGAAGAGCCATTGAACAGGTGGCATATTGCGTTTACATGGGGACACGGCGAGCACTCACCTCGACAACAACGCCCAAGGCGCCCCAGAGCACTGCCGATGGCAAACAAGCACCCTGTGCCAGGACGTCGGCTGCCTGCGCCACGGGCTTCAGGAGTGTGACGACTTTGTTCAGTCGATTCCACGTGTTTTCGCCGGGACGAACACGACGTTGCTGCTTGAGGCGCTCGAGCTTTGTCTGGAGAATTTCCACGTTCTCGATGGCCAGCAGCCTGGCCGATTCATTGGATTTTAGCTCCTTGCGCAGACGCCGGTCGACGTCGGCCCATCTTGAGGGGTCAACTGCCTCGTACATCGGCGCTTCCAGTCAACGAGCAGTAAAATGAAGCGAAAGAGCGCCTGCGTGCAATGTTGTGGGTTTCAAATCAAGCACTGGCATCTATGCAAAGAGAGGTCCTAGCAGCGGGCTGGAGGACTGACATGCCTGCTAGCGAGACGCTGAATTTCGCCGCTTTTGGGCAAAGCTGCTGCTTGCAGAGCCTCGTTGGAAATATAGTTCCAGCGCTAGTAAAAGGGTGACCCCACACACACACACTGGAACTACTGTACATACTATGTACTGTGCATAGGAGATGCGGAATACAAAGTGTGCAGCCCCCCCCCCCCCCCCACCCACCACACCACTACCCCTGTCCGTGGATTGCCGACTGTCCCTCTGGATGCGCACATCATTCCGCTTCTGGTTGGTCTACCGATGCTCTGGACTCAGCACGTCTTCTGGAACCGAATGGGCGGAGGGTTGCGCATCCCCTGCGGCTGCGCGTCGTCTAGCCACCCCCCATGGACGTCCCATTCTAGGCTCGAAATACGTCCCGCTTTATCTCTCGCAAAGGAAAGCAGGATGGAAGGAAGACTCATGTAGCGTTCCATGCCCTTCCTGGCTGCATCGTCCCGTGAGTTGGGTAGAAACGTCCAAACGTCGTGATGGTAGTGTCTTAGCTTGGCTGTCTGCCTGGCGAGGCCATTTACCGAGAATGTAAGCGATTGCATGTTCCATTTTCCCGGACCACCAGGCCGCCTGGAGGGCTGCAGCCGTGGCACTTCGGAAATATCAACTTGGAGAGGCAAGTTCGCGTGGCGGTAGCTACCGACGTAGTCAGCCGCCGCCGGGGGGGCCGTGTCGCCCTCAGCTCGAGAAAGCACCCAGTTCCGAACGAGTGTCGGCCAGATCAGCTTGCTTGTTTCTGCCGCCTTCAGGGCGAACGATTGGAGGGGTATTTTTGGCCTCATGTCAAACAGCTCCTGGCACAGGCTCTGGGCTATGAGATCCGTCGGGTCGCCTCGAGAAGGCGACGAGTTTGCCATGACGATGATGGCGCTGCAGGTGTCGGGAAAAGTGTAAAACGAAGAGAGAAACCCCCCAGAAGCCCCGTAATGTGAGATGGCAAGCCTTCGCTGGCTAAGTCGCCCGATCACCGGGGGGTCCGGAAGCAACATGAAATTCGGACTGATCGAACCGAGCCATCGCGACGGAATCGTGTGTCGGAACCATCCGAGGCCGTAGCAGTCCTCATCCCCGGTGGGATCGGACGTGATATGCCTCCGCGCGGAGCGTGTAAGGGCTATCCCTGGGAGCAGACCATCAAAGCCCACGCTTGCTTCCCGGGCGTGTTGCTGCGATTCGGCTTCCATGACTGCCTTGGCCCACGCGAGCATGTCGTTCACGGTGCTCCGGACGAATCCTGCAGCACCCTGGGCAGCGCCATCCTCGAGCCTTGGATCATCCAGAGGGAGCAAGGTCCCGTTATCCACAACAGAGTAGCCCGTAGCAATATTTCCGTCCGGGGGGTAGTCGGCAGCGCTCGTGCAGGTCCTGTCAAGATTAAGAGGCCGGAATATCTTGTCCTTCATCACCGCCCCGGCGCTCTTGCTACACACCCTCTGGATGACCTCGCCGACAAGGCCGTACATGAAATTGTTGTAGACGAACCCAGCCCGAAAGCCGCAGCCCACGGGTAGGTTTGACGAGATTCTGACTTGATCGGCGCCCTCGCTGTAGTGCTCGTCGTGAAACCCGAGGATGGCGTGGTCGGTAGGCGCAAGGCCCGTGGCATGGGAGAGCATGTCCACCAGGTTCGCCTTCTGGCCGACCTCCTCGTCGTGAACAGTCCGAAACTCTGGTATGTACGTCGAAACGGGTTCATCCCACGAGAGAAGCCCTTCCTGCACCAGAATTGCACACGTCGCTGCGGTAAATGCTTTGGTGCAAGACCCGATGGGATAGACAGTATCGGCATCTGGCCTTCGTCCCGCCTCGACTTCTGCGAGTCCCTCGCCAAGGCGGAAGATGACCTGTCCGTGATGTAGGACCCCACACGCCACGGAGGGACTACCGAAGGCTAGTCGGATCTTGTTGATCTGGACTTTGACCGAGTCTAGACTACGGCGAGAGTCAATATACGCCCCGGCAACTACATGGCCAAGAGTGCTCACTCAGGCGTATGTTTTCGTTGATGGACTGGCAGCATTCTCCCCGCTCGGCTCGGATTCAAGATCAATTACACAAATGTATTTTGGAGGGAAGATTGGTATGGTGTGAAAAGGAGAAAGCGAGCGGTGGAGGAGTAGGGTACTGATTTCCCCATGCAATGCTGCAGGCTTTTTTAATTCATGTTACTTTTTCCTTTCCCTCCCGGAACCGACGGAGCCAGTTTGGCAATGTTCTGGGATCCTTCATGGGGACCTGCGGTGCTCGCCGTTGGTTGCACCCGCTTCGGCAGGTTCCCAGGTAGTTATGTATGTACATAGGAAAGTCCAAGTGTCTAGTACATACCGGTACACCACCAATGCGGGGCGCCTTCTTGTTACACTATCAAATATAACACGCGAGTACTCTCTGTTCTCGTGGCAGCATATCATTGCTTGAACCACGAGGGCTGCCGTACATACAGAGCGGTAGAGCCGACCAATGATGCATCGGCACCCCGGAAAATGAGGCAGATTCGCATCATCCGGGAGGAAATGTTATGGAATTCCCGACTATGGATAATTAATGTCTTGGAATTATTATTCGCGTATATAGCCCCCCCCCCCCCCCCACCCCAGTCTTACACCTATAGTCCTCTATGCGCTAGTTGTTCACTCCCCACTCTCCTCGTGTCGTATCGCCCTCTCTTCTTTTCCAAGCCTTGAACCGAAGTCGTTGCTTCAACGACCCTGGCGGGGGGGGGGGGGGGGGGGGGGGGGGGGGGGGGGGGGGGGGGGGGGGGGGGGGGGGGGGGGGGGGGGGGGG